>VZTU01021704.1:113768-134130 GCA_013400835.1 Zapornia atra | reverse complement strand
ACAAAATTATAATTTAAAAAAAAAGTTAAATGAGAAGTGGTGCAGTGGGAAGGGTCCTACTTATAAACACTATATTGTTGATTACATCAACTTCAGTTTTATCACTGATCCCTGTTTTGTTTCTTTTGCATGCTAAGGCATTGTTCATACCCAGCCCTTTATGAAATGACACCCTGATGTTGCATCAGGCTTTTCTTGCAAAGGAAGTGACTTTCATACAAGCTCCCTTTCAACTTCAAAAGTAAAATGTTTTTGTAGTTATTAATGGTCCATTCTTGTGATTATCCGTGGGTGAAGGGCATTTGCCTCACTCATATCTTTAATGGCAAATAATTAATGAGGTGTTGGAAATTAACAACAATTAACAATGCCTGAGAACAACAGCAGAAGGTGTTTTATCCTCTAGATGAAGTTGGGAGAATTTGTTTCTCAGGTAAAGGCTTATGCTTGCAATGGAGGGAGAGATGAAGGGGGATTTCTAATTCAATCCTCCTTCTGCATTACCTTGTTGAACATCACTGAAGTGACTTGTCAGGTTGAAAAGAGAACAGGAAAGCCTCTGTTTCTGTGATACAGGTGCATCAGTTCTAACTTCTACAGGGACTTTGAACCTTAAGTTCAGAGCTTTCAGGAAAAACCAGAAGCTTCTAATGGGATCATACTTCAGAACTGTATTGCTTTGAAAGCTCAGACTTTCTGAAGTGAGTAATTTTGGTAGTAAACACAACATTCTGCTCTATCATATTTGCATGTGATATGCAATTATTCCTGGTGGCATCATGGTTGCAGAATGTTTGCATGTGTTCAGAAAAGCTGGATGTGTTCATGGAAGATGCTGAGCCACAGCTCAGGGAATACAGAAGAATATTCTGGGAATATTCACTGCAGGTTTGATTTGTCCTTTTGGTCTTTCCCAGGCATAGATAAGATCCTGGGCAAAACAGATCCTTGACCCAATGTAGTACAGATGGTCCTTTCCCTCTTTAATTATATGCAAATAAATCACATTAATAAATGTGCAAAATTGTAATTAAAATGTGCAAGATAGTCATAAGCCCACATAGGAGGAACAGGACCATTTCCCTATAAGTGATAGATTTTCCATGTTCCACAGAAATGAAAAGCTGATGAAGAAATCCAGTTCTGCTTTTCCCTAGCTGCCCATACCCCACTCGGTGCAGCGCACAGGAGTGAAGGAACTTAAAGTCAAGTCCCCACTGCAGCTCCTCATCATGATCTTGGGGAAGAAGAACATAACTGTGTCTGTTTTCTCTCTCTGTTAAGTTCAACAGGCAGCTGTGAAACAGCTGGGGCTGGACCTTGTCCCTTGTTGGAGAGTAATGGAAGTACAGAAATTTGTCAGGAACCTGCCCAAAACAAGCAAAGTTTCTTCTGCCTTCTAGCTTGGAATCCTTTACTTTTAGCTTCTCAGATATATACTAAAGCATTGCCCAAAACCCAAGACAGATCTACAGCACACAGCAAGAAAACAGGTAAAGGAAAAATACTTTCTCCCAGAGAGAAAGTCAAGAAAATTCTAATGTCTTGATTTAAATATGAGACTGGGAGTATTTAATTTCTAAGAATTAAATTATACAGTAGAACTGAATGATGAGAGTACATTGCTCTCCTCTCCTTGGCTCAGGTGAACAGAAAATAATTTGATAAATTATTTTATAGATGTAAACCATCAACTTTCTTCTAGCTTGAGTTCAGTTAATGATCCCAATTTACAAAAGAATGATCCGTGTATTGTCCCTGAATTTCCATATCCTTGGAACATGGTGTTACAACTGGCATTTCTATACACAATGGGGAATTTTAGAAATCACAGGGACAAATAATATACCTTTTTGCAAATTTTTAAGGTTAGAGGGTTGAGATGCTGACTCCAGAAGTAATTTTTCTGTTCTCCTTCTGTTCAGTACAATGCAAAGCCCAGAGTCGGTAACCTTCTAATTCCATATGCAGAAAATTTAACAGAATGCCCATCAGTTGTTTTTTTGCCTTTGGATTCACACTGTAGAGGTGATTTCTTATACCTCTGTGTGGATCTCATGTAGGTAGAAGATAATGTGTGTACGTATCACTTCTAAGCATTATTCTGACAACTGTGTATTTTAATCAGGTACTACCAGGTAGTATCATTGATTACCTATACTACTTAGATTTGAGATGAGAAAACCTTGAAGAACAATAACAATGCAAATACTGTGGCATGATAAAAAATGTGCATATAATTCATATCCTGAAATACATTAAATTACTTTTAAAAATTATTTTTAAAAAAAATTAGCTTGAGGAAAAAAGTAGCATAACCCCAAACAAAGTACAGTGGATGTTAATCCATCCAATCAAGACGGATGTAACAGAATACAAAATTCAGAGAACAGGTCTGCAGCCATAGAGTCCCAGGAACTTTGTAATGAGTAAGATGGCCAAAGATTGGAGAATGTTTACAGAGATAAAGCAGATGCAAGAAACTTCAGAGACTTCCATGTAAGGTTAAGCCTCCACTTTTCAGGTCAACTGCTGTGGACAAATTTGTCATCCAATGCACTGTGAGGAAGTGATGGCAGCTCTATTTCATTTATATCGACAAGCAAGGGTCAAACACCGTACGCCCAGACTGACAGCAGACAGTTTCATCTAAGAGAACCAGGTAGAGAAGGAATGCACTTCAACTGTTCTTAACATCCCACTGGCTTTATCTTGTACTTCTAGGCATGACAGCATGCATGGTATTTATGGCTGAAAAGAATTTCCATCTGTAAGTTTATTGTCTTGTAAAAATCAGTGAGAAAATGACTTAAATACACCAAACCCAGCTTACATCAGGGAAGATAGATTTTATTCTTACTTTGTATACCAGAAAACCCATTACCATGTTGCTATTTAAAGGTTTAATTATTAGGGCTCCACTGTGTTTCAGAACAGTCATACTGCTTTAGCTCAGCAGCTCCAACTAGTGTTTTGCTCTGCCTCCAAGGTCATAAGCAGATGCCTTGGAAGAACAGGGGGGCAAACATACTTCTCTCTCATATTCTCCAGCCTCCTCCTGTTTCCAGCTTGGGAACATTCTGGAGGAGTTCTTACACATTCACTACCACCAGTGAATGTACCTCCCATGAACCTCTGCACACCCTTTTTTAGCCATTGTAAAATGCAAGTACAAGATGCTCTGGCAACAATTTCCATACATCTGATCTCCTTGGCATAAGGGACCCCCCACCCTTTGGTTTCTCCTACAGCGCACTATTAGAAATCTATTACCCTCCTAATCTTATCATAGTTCTCTTGGTTCATACAGAGCCCGGGTGTGCGGTCCTCCTTCAAGCAGCATTTTCATTTACTCCAAGTACTGCAGGTTTGGGAGCTGAGTTGTTAATCCTCAATATGTCACTAAACCAGTGTACTTCTCTGAGAGCTTTTTGTGTAGAAGATGAAGTATATGAAGCTGTTAATGTAAGCTATATATTATTGGGCTCAACACAATGGTCAGAAACACCTGGCACTTTCGCACCTGGCAGAGCGTGGGAAGCTGAAAAATCCTTGACTTCGTGTAGATGCTACAACTACATCGGCATGTTATGAACATTATTCTCATACTTAATCCAAAACACAGTGCCATACAGGCTACTACTGAGGAAATTAACTTTTTTCAGCTGAAACCAGGACTGTGGTCTTATTTTCAGATCCACATTTTGGATACTAAAAAAGACACAGCTTGCCATAAGCTTTTATTTGAAGAATAACATTTTCAGATATGTATTTGGCAAGTGGAGTGGACGATGACTATACATCTACCTTCTTCAAGAGGTTCAGCAACCTTTTAACCCTCCAGCTGGATACTAATCAGGACTAGCTAGGGACCGACACTAACACAGCTTGCACCTCCATCCTGTAGGTTGCATGACTTTTGCAGGTCTAAACATCTGCCAGGGAAAACAAAATTTAAACCAAGCAAAAAAGAAAACCTGCTAGGAACTAGGCTGAAACATGACCAAAAAAATCAAAGGCACTAGAGGTGCTCCCTAGGATTCTGATACACACGACATCAATCTGCTCTTCATACAGCTCCTCAGGGCTGGAATTCCAGCTTCTTTGGCTTCTATTAAATTGGGTGGGTTTTTTCCAAATTAGCCAACATGAATTTTTCTCAACCAATTTAATTAAATTTTACAAGGGAAATGCAGTCATCTGAGTACTGAAAAAATCTTGCTCTGTTAACTCCAGTTATTGTCTTACTTAGGAGGACTGTATGCCATTAAATCCAGCAATGTAGCAAGAAGTTCTCACAAATATATTGGTTTATTTTTTGCAAGATGTCAGCAAAACTATACAACTTTTCATTCACTGGAATACCTAGAGATTGTATTAAAGAAAATAACACAGTATTCTGCATTTGAGTTCATAATTTGCAATTTAGGGATTCTGTACATTTTCTGCAATTTGTTACCTGAATTTCCCTTTAAATATTCTACATTCAGTCCTCAGTTTGGGTTTCTGCCTCCTTTCACAGAATCACAGAACATTAGGAGTTGGAAGGGACCTCGAAAGATCATCTAGTCCAACTCCCCTGCAGAGCAGGATCACCTAGACTAAATCACGCAGGAACGCATCCAGGCAGGTTTTGAATGTCTCCAGAGAAGGAGACTCCACAACCTCTCTTTATGTCCACTGCTCCCAGATTATGTACTCTTGCCTTCTTTCCAGAATCCCACACACTATCAAGAACTCCTTGGCCAAGCAGCACTGTCAAGTTAATCGTACAGGTGTCGCATTTACAGCCAGAACTTGCAGATCCTCGTTAACTCGGCTGGTGAATTTGTACCTAGGCTGTTTGTATGTACACAACCTTCATGCATCCCCTCATCGATTTAGACAACTAGAGGACTCTCCATAACTGTACTTTAAAGACAAGAACTTCACCATCCTATCTGAGCTACTCCAATACCCTGGCAAAGCTGCATGCCCTGAAATCACGTCACCCATAGCTGCTCCACTATTAGTGGCTTGGGCAGATCTACAAGGGAGAAAGGATGGACTTAGAAGGGCTATAGCTCACTCTTTAGTGCACCATGCTGTGGCTTGGTCTTCCCTTTTCCCATTCCTACTGGAATTGTATTGCAAGCAAGAGACATCCTATCCTTTCTAGGGAATTGAACAAGTAAATTCCAAAGACATTAATTCACTTTCTTCATTAACTAGTTACCAAAATGTTATCCAAATTTTGTTTATTGCCTTATGGCCCACTGATAGCTACGTAGGATCCTGACTTAAATGCATTCTTACACAAGTTCCTCCAGGTAAAACACTATAGAAAGCAGGTAAATATAACATGATATGCTGGGTATCATACTGGGAATGGTACAAAGCCATCTGTTAGTGAACTGTTCTTCCATCTGATAGCACTGATGATGTCATTCACAATAAAAAAGAAATGAGAGGATTGTCAACAAAGCCATAAAATGAAATGATAGTCCCCTAACGTGAAGCAAAGTCTAATTGCACCCATTCCCTGCTTGTCCTCCCCCCCACCAGCTGTTTGCTTACCTACACTTGCAGATGTTTCAGTTTGTCTTGTCTCCTCCAAAGCCTCTCCTGTTCCTACCCACTCTGCACCACTCCTTTTCATTCCAGACTTATTTTAAGGATACTGAAGCTGTTGCACACTCTTTGCACTCAGAGAATGTGATGTCAAATCTCAATATGGCACAAAAAGTAGTTTGCAGGAGCCAAACTTCAGGATAGAGGTACTGCCTCACACTGAAGTCTTACACCTGTTTGACAAGAAGGATAGAGTAATGCCAGGGCTTCAGGACTGAGGCATCCTTAGCACAACCTTCTCTACTCCTTGTCAAGCCCAGTGCTGTCACAGATCAGAACATTTATTCAGGGATGCACAGGACAGAAACCCCAAATATATACACTTGTGTAAACATGGACAGAGTAATGAAATTTTGTTACTGAAAAGGTCAAGCCTAAATGATCAAGCAAAAAAAAAATCCATAGTAATATGAACCAGATACATAAAATTAGATTGATAGCTGAATTTTGAGCTAGATTTGGTCTCCAATTTATACTGATATCACTAAGGCTTATCCAAATTTACACTGGAATCTGGTGAAAGAAGAGGTCACATAGAACTGTAGTGTAGCATTTTTATAGTCCTCTGCATCTTGATCAGGAAATAATAAAATCCATTATTAAAGATTTGAGTAAATACTAGACTTCAGACATCCTAGCAGTGCATTCAGATGCACACCATGTACTCACACTAGGGTCGTTCTTACCACTACTACTGATTTCTTCCTGTGTTAAGCAAGAGATTATCACAGCAAAAAATACCTGTGCTCTAAAATATATTGTGGACACACCACAAGATTAATATTTAAACTGCTGGTCATGATTTCTATACCCAGTCAGAAAAGATTTTCACAACAGTTAGTACCATCTTATTTACAGTGGACTAAACACCAGATAGGGGGTTGCATTCTGAGCAAGTCTGAGTAAAGTTAATTAACTCTTTACAAAGAGTTGAAAATAAGGGATCTGTGTGTCATGACCCTCACAGCATCTATGTCAGGGATGCTAAAGCATTATGAATTGTCTTGAATATTCTAAGCAACGCAGAGTACGTTCTCAAGGGAGGGAGAATAAAGTACATTCCGTCTCCATGAATGGGAGTTCCCCATGACTAAGAAACTAATCAGACAACAGGCAGAAATGAGACAGTATCCTGGCACCTATCAATCAGAAATCACCAACTTGGTATTACCTACCTGTCTCCCATTACCTACAAGTAAAGCTACTTACTACAACTGCAATGTAGTCTTCCTTCCAAGTTACTTGCATGGCACCCTGCATTATGCAATGTGGCTTGGTATGTATCAGAGAAAAGCAGGTAAGTAGAGGATCAGTCTACACAGGAAAAAATAGCCAGGGAAATGGCATTTTCCAATCCTCTATTTTAAATAGGAAAAGGAGGGAGAGAGACAAGTTAGGAGTCTCAGTGTAATTTAAAATACTTTCTTATCACTAATATCAATTATAAATGTTTATTCTAATTTATGAACACCTGTTTGACATCAACAGAACTGACACACCCCTCCAATTACTTTTCTTATAGGATGGCATATTTATTTCACTCTGATGAGATGAGGCTTTTCTAATTTCCTGTATAACCACCCCCAGCTCTCTGTATCTCTCCCATTAAATTGTGAACAGGCTTCACACATATTTTTAGATGCTTGAAAACGGCAGGAAGAGCTTTTTGATGTTTCAGAACATATTCAGTCCCAGTGTCTCAATATTGTTTGCTTGCTAACTCCTCAAGCTTATGTCATCCATATGAATGGTCTGCAGACTTTTCAGAAAGTTTACCATATCATTAACATCTGCCTAAACTGCTGCAGTCAGAGGTCTTTCCTTCTAATGTCAATGCCACTTTGAAAAGAAAGTTGCAGGATTCCTCCATGTCTTAGAACACACTTAGAAGTCAAGCTCTAATTTTCTATGATTAGTCTGTAACAATGTCAAGTGTGAAATTTAAATTAATGAGTGCTTCACTTATTGAAATGACTTCAGCACTTTTGCTACTTTCATTGATTTCTATTTACTTTGGCAACCACAAATACGAAGAACATATTTCTAGATGTGACTGAACAGACTAATAATATACTGGTATAGATGCACCTACTGATCGAACATTACACTTAACTCAAAGCTTATTTTGAAAAATTAACATAATAGGAGAAATGTTTTATTTATAAAGCACTGTTTGTTTCCTGCAGTTCAGACAGTGTCACCTTTAAGTTATTTCCTTCCCATCTCTCCACACTAATGACTGGCCTACGCTACTGAAACAGAGCAGTAAATATGGTATCAACATTACCCTTCCATAGAATCAATTTAAATTTCAACTAATATATTCATCATCCAGTAAATACCATCTCAGCAGCAGATAGTGCTGTAGCTAACCTTCAGAGTATTTCAGCCCCCTGAGAGAGGCCAGTTTGAAGGAAGCAGCCATATTTGATTCAGAAGAGGTAGACACACATGTGAAAATCTTTCCTTCCCCCCTGCTCTTCCCCACCCATAAAAGTAATTTATTTGCTAAAAAACTTAGAAAACTTGCATTTCTTGCTAATATCTAGCAGAGTGCTAATCAATGGAAATATCTAAAGGGGTACATGCTGAGAAAACAAAGCCAAGGCCACCATTCTCTGCCTATAGGTTGGTTTGGGCGTGTTGGGGTCTTTTTTAATAAATAAATATAGAAGATAAGAGGAAAAGAGAAAGCAAGTCTCCCCAAAGGCTACTCGGTGTGTTTGTAATGCAGCAGGTGGCTCAGAGACGGCGCTGTACCTGCTGGAACCCTGCACACTCTCCATGACGTAGGTCTACCCTCGCCCTTCTCAAAGCCACGTGGTTTTTATATAGCACAGCCAAATCCGCAGCTTAAAGCTACATTCTCATGTCAACCAACCAACCAAAAGAAACTAAGGATGGAATCTGGCCTTCAGAATAATCACCAGAGCAAATCCTTACTCTGTGAACTGGATGCTATATGCAAACATGGATTTAAAAAAATAGAGAAAAGATTAATACACGAAAAGAACTTGGAGAGGTTGAGCTTTTAAAATTATTTTGTTTTAAAGGCCAGGTTCTGCAAGCCATTACATTTCCCTAAGCAGCTATAGCTACACATATCCTTACAAAATTAGTTATCCACTCTCTCAAAACATTTGTCTACTACTGATAGAGAAACTCGGATTATTACCAGCATGGCCATGACTGTAAACCTGAAGCCACCTGTAGAATTCCATGTGCAAATCCTGCAGGCATCACTGGCAAATGAAGAGTGCAGCATCACGTATAGTCTAGAAGGTTCAACATGTCAGTCTGGTGATGCAGATTTATTAATTCCTCCATATATGGAAGACTGCTAACATGGGGCTACTTGCTCCATTTTAAGTTTGAGGATTAACCCATCTCTCTTCTTTTGTTTATCTATTTTGCAGCAAAAAATGCTGCTAGTGGAGCATTTTCTTTGGGGATGCTTGAGCAGTAGACACGACAGTTGTGGAAATAGAAAGGTTTCAAGCTTCATAATTTATGTATTTCATCTTCTCTTTTGTGCTTCATTAATTTCCATCAGTTTAGTAGACCATGGCCTTCATTTTTGTAAAGGGCCAAATCTGAAATATTTCCTATTTAAATTCCCAATGACCCTCCACCCCCAGCCCCTATCTATGATCCACACCCCTCAGTTATTCTCAGGTACAGTGCTGTGGTATGATACCAGTGTATGAGAGACTTTAAAACAGTAACTTATTTTTAAAAATTATATATTTGAGAGCAAAAAGGGCATTTATTACTTCAGAAAAGATTGCCCATATAGCTATGACTGCACAGGAAGAAGAGTGTGTTCTTGGAATAGGTGACAGTACTCTTCTGGGTAGAAAAGCTTTCTTAGAGCAAGTGACAGACAAAGTTAGAATTTTTCTGGCAAGCATCCTATACATGCACATCTGCAAGTGTTCCAGCTTCCTTCTCTGCAACCACTGCCCTACAGGACTGTTTCTGCTGAAATTAGAAGAGCATGTATGTAAATTTTGGCTCTGTGGTTGCACCTTAGTCTAAGCAATTACATATGAACAGCAGAAGACTCCCAGAGCCTTTTATTTGTTCAATTATCCCCAGAGATCCAAATAAAATGTGAAACCTTTCTTGACATTTGGACACAGACTGGAATTTATTTCTTGGTTTTCATGCATTTTTTTAAGACATTCTAAAGCACTGCACAAATTCTGAATTAATATGCCTACACAACAGCCTTTTTAATTTAGGGAAGAGAAGGATGTGCCCGAACCTCTTAACAGGGGCAAGAGGTTTGTACACTGAAGCCAGTCATTAAAGCTGAGATTTGAGAAGGGTACAGAAAAACACAATGTTGTGAGGGATGACACAAGTTCTTTAATGAGCTCATAAAGGATTCTGGACTATTTGTGGACACTGTAACCAAAACAAAGTTTGGATTCAGGTCTGATTTTTTATCAATTTCAGCTGTAAAGGTAACGCTATTTTTCTGTCACCCATCTCCTGAGTCAATATTAGAAAAACAGTTTAAAGAAATTAATTGGATAAAAAAGCAAGTAAAATCAACCCTGTGGTTGATTGAAATGCTTTCTCTCCATGTGATACAGATACACATGAACAAGCCACGTCATCAGAAATAGGTGGCATGACAAGACTAGAGCCAGTTTTGGCAAATACCAGAATGCTCGACGGTGTAAGTAGCAGCACTGCTTTGGGGCAAGCACTCATCTTCAAGCCAGGAGAAAGTGATGTCACTGGTTATTTCATATGTGGGGATGTGGAGAACAGAATTGCTGTACAGAAAACAGGCACACTGGCTGCAATGTCATGTCACAGGCATACAAGGCCAAAATCAGTCCTCGGTTACAGAGTCTGAAGCAACTAAAACCATACAAGAGAGCTATAGCTTTCTGGAGGCTGGGCTACATTGCAAAAGCCTGACAAAAGCTGCCAGAAGAGCTGATACACTTTAGTGAGAGGAGCAAGTGAGACAGAATTTCCCAAATGTGATTCTCCTGGTGTATTTGATATTGAAGCTAAGTATGTTGCCCAATATATCATGCTGTCACCTTCACCCCCACTCCTCTCTCCAGTGCTCAACTTTTGAGTTTTACAACAAAGAATACAGTGAGATTATTGCATAATGGGAAGACTATCTAGGAGGGCAAGGGCTCTTATTGAGAAACTCATCCAGCTGCATGCTGAAAACAGAAGAAATAAAACAAGGACTGATGCAGGGGCAAAATTAAGCCTGTGAGTGCTGTGCAGGAGTGCTCTACAGGTAGTGCTACTGCTGTACTGGGAGGAACCAGTAGCTCTTGGAAAAGAGCTCTGTTGTGGGGAGTTAGGCTGGCACAATGAAAACATGGCCAAAACAGGGGCCAAGGGTCTTTAGGGTCTTACAACATCTTACTGCTGGTTTTAATGAGTTGTCCTGTGAATTCAATCCAGCAGCATCCCAGTGACACAAGAACAATCTTCACTAGGTCCTTTATGTGCTTCCTGACCCTGTCATTACCATAACACTAAACAGAAAAGAGTTTTGAGAGCACTAAGACAGATAGCACTGAAGTATGGGCAGCATTTTCCAACTTACTCCATCAAATACATGAACCTGCAATTCATAGAAATAGAGAGTAGATACAGCACCTGCTCAAAGATTAAAGGACAATCTGGTATTAGAATGCTATTAGTCCACCATTATTTTTACCTTTCTCACTGTGCTACTTATTTGAAAATATTGATTGCTGTCATTAAATAATTGTTTTGCCCCACACAATGCAGTGTTTTGCATATTTGCTGATGTTTCCCCAAAAGCACGAGGGGAATGAATCACTACTGAAACAATTTACTTTCAGTTAGTGCATGAATGCCTTCCCATGATGCTCTGATGCTTTGTTTGTCCTCCTATAAAAATTATTTATGACCCAAGTGTGATCTTTTAAATCAGAATACTTATTCAGAAATCAAAGCTCCAGCATGTTAATGCAAGTAGAAGCCCTGACTAATTTTTCAAAGCCACGTTGAATATTCAAAAGCTAGAACTGAAGGAAAGGAGTTAACATTAATTAATATTTGAAGCAGTAAAATAAAAGCAACAGTGAAGCTAATTTTGCAGGACAATTAATCATGAGTCTTGCTAATTACACATGGGATTTTGCAAATGATTTTTTTCTCAGGTAGCGGAGTAAAAATGATGATCCACTACCCATCAAAATCATTGGCTCCTCACCAATGTCCCCAGCAAGAGCAATTAGTGGGAACAGCAGAGCCCTAGTAATTGCATGTCAAGAGAGGAGAATGTTAGAATTTTAATTGCTCCAAATAAAGACCACTTGCTCATACATACACCTGACTGTCCAAAACTAGCCTGCAAGCCAGAGCAAGTATGCAACCACTTCCAGGTGTCTGCACAAAAATAACTCTGTGGGAGAAGCACTCTCTAAGCAAGACATGCAGTTTCTGGAAGAAAATATCAATATGCACTTATATTCTGAACTGCAGTGTCATCACTTGACTATAAGAACTAGAAAAAAATATATCACCCACTTGGGAAAAATGTGCATATTCTTTATATTTGCCAAATATTTATTGCTGACATTTTTTGAAGAACTTTAACTATCTTCAGGGTGCCAAGGGCTTCAAATTTACTGAATTTTAGGATCACCAATAAAATGTTTTTAACAAGACATCTCAAGAGGGCATAAAATAAAAAATTACCATATTCATGAGAGCAAGCCTGTAAGATTGCATTGCTATAAACGGGATGTCTATAATTTGCTTGTGGCTTTCTTAATTAAAAAAAAAAAAACCCAAACAACTAGTAATTAGAGACTCCAGTTCCATTTTTGCACTTTTTCCCAAGCACTGACATGCTACCATTACTTTTTTGTTTAATCTACTTACACATGGATGCACACAATTGCAAATAATCAATAATATTTAAGTACGTGTCCAAGACCTAAATGATGATGGATATATTTAAATATTGCTTTCCAGGAAATTATTACTTTACTGGTCATGTAGTAACTTTAAATGTATGTAGGTTAAAAATAATCCTGCTTTTTCCCTACTTCTCTTGAAGGTATTTACCATTTACTCGCATTTTGAAACCAAAAGACACAATTGCCTTCCAAGTACCACGAGCCTCTATTGTCTTTTGCTCTCTCCTTCCGTTTCTATGAGTGCTGCAGCAAGGTGCTAAACCACTTACTTTCTGTTGTTAGCTTTGTTAAGCATTAAACCAAGAGTATAGCCTTAACTTGTCCAAATATATTCTTTGCATGTTCAAAATCACTGTACACGTTTTATTACACCATGACTGCTTGAGCGAAAAAAAGGCAGGTCATGCAGAGTGCTGCTTCCTTTCCTGAATTACCAGCAGATCACAGGTGTTTATCAGCCTCCCGGAGGTGATTCAGGTAATAAACACCAGGATGGCAGTTTAAATGGTTAGAAGCTTTTCCATCAAATACAGTCCTTGCAGTCCTATCGTTTTGCATATATTGCTCACAAATGGCAAATTATTTATGCAGCCTCCTTAAGTGGTTCCTTATGGTTTTTACTTTATTTTTCCAACCCAGGAACCTTTTGAAGATGTGTGTTCTCATGACAAGGCAAACTATCACTCCATCTGTAAGTCTGACTCATTTCTTAAAGCTCATGGTAGATGTATAATGCCAGTGACCTTGGTTTGCCCTTCTGTTTAGCTCAAATATCTTTTCTAAGAAAGCACCAGTGTCATAGCAGAAGCTACTATTCTGTGCTTGTACAAGACCAAGAATAAACTGCACGCAGTAGAAGCTGGCTTTTAAATATGAAAAGCTTTTTCAAAGATTTTCTTGTGAAAATAAAATGACAATGGACATGGATTAGACTGCTACTTCTAATGCATGTTTTATAACAGGACGAGTTTTGAAAACAGAATGTTTGAATGGAGTTTATTGTTGTCTAGGCTCAGCAACTTCAGAGATGAACTTAGGTAATTTTATGCTACTAAAGAAAGTCACTGAGACATACCTCTAGCACTTGCCCATTACCTATTAATAACTGGGATTTGTTTCACGGTACCGAATCACCAGGCTCATATTTAATGCCAGTTGTCACATGAACCAACTTGCTACTACTACACCTGCTTCTTCCCTTCTTGACAAACAGCTCTGCAATAATCACTTAGAAATTCCTTAAATGCAAAGTAGATTTCACACAAGGATTTATAGTTCCTCAACATAATTTAGCACCAGGAAAGAAAGAGGAAAAGCCAGCCCAACATGAAGTTTCCAAGAATCTCCAGATCATAATTACTGCACCAGTGACATAATTTTTGTGGTCCTCTTAAAATTTTATCAGTTATGTCCTCATCTTGGGAAGTGACACTGATTTCCACAGATGTGATACAGAATTGAACGTGTTGGGATGCACTACACGTAAGGGGTAGGTAATAAGAGTATCACCAGTTTGATCATGGTGGGTAAGAGTAAACAAGTATTAGTGTTTCTATTTTTCTTCAGCATGAAAATTAGCCACACAGAAAATAGGCAACTTGCCCAAGAACACATAGTAAATCTCAAGCAGATCAAAACCTGAATAAAAGTCTACCAAGCACTAAAATCCTACTTACAACTCACCCTTTGTGATTGAATCTCTCAAATAAGTCCACTTGTATAATCAGCACTTTTTACAGCATAATGAAAACTTAGAAGGTAGTAGATATAATGAGCAATGCCAAGTATTGTGCTATTCAGTATGAAATTCAGATTTGAACTCTACTCCCTTCCTGTTGCCGACTAGAGACCTAGCACTGTCCAGATTTGCATTTCACTTCAGACTGTCACTGCAGTAAACCCTTGCTCACCTCATGCAAATCTGATTTTACCTCACAGACTGTGAAAAACCTTACAGGAATTTCATCAGTGTAGATAACAAAATGGAGGATGGCAGAAAATGCCAGTAGGTTGAAAGCAGACAAGAAAGATCTTCTGTGGCTTCAGGTTCAGAATTACAGGCAATTCAGAGGACAATAAATTTCAGAAAAAAAAGGAAAGTGCTTTTACATGCCTGCTCTGTTTTAAAGGAAGAGAAACAATTTCAAAATGAACTAATATCACAGGAATGTCCCACGTGCTGTGCATTAAAGGAGGAGAATTCCAAAAGACTGGCCTGCCCAGGGATCTTGTCGTTTTCTAATTATTTTGAAAGAAAACCAAGAAGAATTCATTTCACTTCAATAAGTCATGACCTAATCAAAGCCAATGAAGAAATAAGCTAAGAGGTGAAAAATACTTTTGGACTAAAAAAGTATGTTGGATTGTTGGACTAAAAAATAAAGAAATAAAACCTCTGCAAGTCAAAAATTCAACGCTCATGTAATCTTATGACTTCAAAATACTGATATCACAAAGTCTTAGTACAAGTTTTGCTCTATTGCATCAACCTTTCATCTCTGATAAAAGCAGAATATCCCAAAACACCTTAAGCAAAGCGACTCAAACAACTGGTACTGCATATGGTATGCAAATTGCAGATGGGTTAAATAATATACATACAGTGCAGCTGTTTTTATCTGGCAAACAGGTGCCAGATTTTGGATTTGCTGACTAGCCACAACTTTAATGACTTTTCAATGAGAGGTGAAATGGGGCCCTGGGGAGCCTTCCATTCATGCTTGTCTAGCTATTTTGGTTTAGTTTGTTTGCTAAAAAGTTCCAAAAGAATATAATCTCTATCACAATACTCTCCTCAGAATATTTTACTCTGAGTAGAAAACTCACAGTTAATAAGCCAGAAACTAATGCATTTAGATACTACAGAAAAATACAGCCAGTAATGTGGCAGAAGTTTTAAACACTTCAAACTGAAGCATCTAGACATATAAAGTGCTGCATATCAAAGGAACTTTAAATTTCTAGCTAAGAGTCTGGCCCCATGTATTCAAATACACAAGAAGACAGCTAAGCGTCAAAGACGTGAGGTTCTCTCCCTGTTGGGTTTGGAGGATTAACTGCAGTGTAGTTCCTGCATCTGCCCACAGGTTTCTCTGGTTCTAATATCTCTACCCAGTAAACTCTCCAGCATGTTTTGAAGCCATATTTTTTTATACATTTCAGGGTGGGAGGGTTTGAGGGCTGTTTGCCTGCAAAACAGAATCATTACACAGACGCACAGTGATTGCCGCATGGAGCACTAACACCTCCTCCCCACAAGTAAGGTAACTGGATGTGCTGTTATGCTAAAAGCTGGGGGGGGTTCATATTTGTGACCCAAAAAAGTTCATGTGACATGGGGCACAATTAGATTAATACAAACTACAGGTTAATATTTGGTTTGAAAACCTAACACCGAGGCACAATGTAAAATAAGACACTGTCAGTAAATTTAGAGCTTAACTATGACCTTCCTTCTTCAGGGGATGCAGAGTATAGAAGTGAGTCCTATCAAAACCAACGGCCAGAAAGGACTATCAGAGTAGTAATCTAAACTGAATTAAACAGCTGAACAGATAGTACAGAGCAGGATCATTAGCTAAATGATTAGACAAAGCTCTTGGGCATCCTACTTATCCTCTCAGTTATAAAGAATGGTAAAAATATTGCTCTACTGTGCACAAAGCAGGAAGACAATATTGTGTTTTGGAACAGGAGAAGACCTCAGAAACTTACCTAAGATTAATACAATTGTCCAGTTTCAGGTACTTTACAGTCCCTCTCCAACACATCACTGCACACTTGCACAGAATGCCATCACATAAGCACAGTAATCCTGCGTGCTCATTAATTATACCATCAGTCACCTATCCTGAACATGCTGCAGCTGAAAAGAAACTGCAAGAGGCATTTTCTTTTCCTCAAGGCTCTTTACCTTGGCCCTGTGTCCATGTTAAGTTTCCATCCACGTTCCTCCTCTCCTACAGTCTGTGACCTATTTAGCCTGTTATTTGGCATTCTTTCAAAAACAGAAATCTAAAAAATGTACAGTGAGGAAGAGAGAAGACACAGGGAAATAACCCTAACTCCCAGAATCAACAGGATGTTGATATAAGAGATTCAGAAGTTCCTTCCCACCAGACAGATCAATGAATAATTATCTATAAAGCATAGGGCTAGGCAGCAGGGTTCAACACTGCTCAGAATTATTTACTTCTCCTGCAGCTTTAAAAACTATTCTCCTTGCCCTTAAGTGTGAAATATATGTATAGAAGCACTCTGAAAGCTGAAAATTCATTAGATGAACTAGGAACGAGCTAATAAAGCAAGCTTCCTGTAACACTAATAAGTTGGGGGAAAAAACCCATTCCCCTATAGAGAGAGCACCTGCATATGACTATAATCAATCTGCTGCTCATCACAGCAAATACCAGTACAGGAAGAATCGGCCAGAAGTCCCGTTTCAATAGGGCATAAACTTTGCCTGTCTTTTGGAGGAATAAGGGGCAACTGTATGAAGAGTTCACAGCCTCTGCATCCATGCTGCAAGGTGCCCATTCATGCAGTCTGGGTGATGTTGATTTCTACCCAGCACGTATCCCACAAAATGTTGTGGCCTAATTGTTCCACTGTGCCTTCATGCTCTGCAAAGCACTACCTCCATTCTCCAGAGCTGTTTCAAAGGCATTACAGCTGAGACAACACTGATGGCCATATTAGGGTAGAGGCTAATATAAGCTGCTTGCATTGTACCAGCAGCAGCTATCTTCAAAGTTGCCATCTGGGCCAGGGATGAGGCAATGACCTTCTACTTAGCCACCAACACATGGGTTCATGCTTTTAATCCGCCCCACAGCCATGATTGCTAAGAACTGCTATATCCACATGTTCTGGCAGAGATACAGATGGAATGAGGATTGGCACCAGATAATGTTTAAATAGCAAAATGAGACCTACACAAGGGAGCCAAAGACTGGGGTTAAGGAACATGGTAACTGTAAGATACTTCAAGAAGGGAGACGGCATATGACCCTCCTCGAGCAATGAATTCAAGTGTACAGAACCCATCTGAGTGAAGCCTGCTTCCTTTGACCCCCCTGCACACACAGATGTGAGTAGAAGTCAAGAACCAGGGAGGATGTTTCTGGGAATCTCTGCCTAAACAAACAGAAGGGAGAAGGACTCACCCCTAGAGGAGATTATGCTGTGTAGTCATTGAGCATCAGCTATGCAAATAGGGAAAAGGGAAGAATTTGTTTGCTCTTGCAGAGACAACTGGACATATAAAAAGCTTTGACACATCTTTATGATTAATCATAAGTAGCTTGTTTGGAAATACAACTTGGAAGGTGTTCAGTACAGTTACCTTCCCAAGAATGACATTTGTTTCTACTGCAGAGCTACTGTCAATTCATCATACAAAAACGTGAACCTAGCCTCCACACCTGGAAATTAGCAGCCCCCTTCTCATCTAGAGAACAAAGTAGTTACTCTAACAGGCAACAGTGATGCAAGGCAGATTGGAGTGACACAACAGAGTTCAGAGGCATCAGCCTCCAACACCTGTGCCATGCACACAACGTGCTGGAAAGCATTCAACCTGAGCTTGGCACCAGTACCAGTTGCACAAGTACGGCACCTGCTCTGAATGTCTCTGCCAGGATCCTCTACCATGAGCCAAGACCTTTTTCCAAAAGAGGTGGGTTCGCAATCTAAACACCTCCCAGAAACAGGGAGTAGATGGAGAAGAAACATGATTTATAAAGTAGATCTACCAAGTAGACCATCTCTCTTAAATCCTGTTTTGCTCGCCCACATAATGTAGAAAGTCTCTGCCAAACTGCTATAGTTCTGTGTGCAGAAGTCTGCTAGAAAGAGAGAGAATTTAGTCTTCATCTGTGTAAAGGTGACTGGAGATAATGGAGCAGGTTGTAATAAATTTCTTTCTTTAATTAATGCCTCTGAATCTCAGAAAGGGGAAGTCTGCTCTGTAATTAGGTATGTGTTAAGCTTTACTCTACATCAGTCAGGCTTTGCGATGCAATGTCGTGTATCTCATCCTAGTCTCAGAAAGAACAAGGTTTGTTTGGTACAAATATATCTAATGAACACCATTTATTACTGAGCCTGTGATGCAGGTCCAACCATTCTCCCTAACACAGAACTTTTTCCAAAGCATCAAAAACTAAACTAATGTCATGACTGTTCTAAAGCCATTCATAGCACCAAACCAGATGGACAGTGCAATATTTTAACACTGGGAATGCATGGCTACCCAGGTTGCCCAGGAATGACTAAAAAGGAGATTTATATGAGTTGAATCTTGAATTGGTGGAAGGGATGAAGATGGAAGTAAATGATCTAAGGAAAAAAGGCCATCATGCTCTCTGTAGCCACGGATTAACAGGAACATAGACTAGCTGTGAAAATGCTTCAATACTCCCACAGAGCTTCTTCCATCCTACTAGAACAACTTCTACTACTTCTTCACTAATATCCTTACAACTCTTGCTCTTTCCACCACTAACGTTAAGACTATCGTTCTCCTAACTCAAGTCAGTCCCTTCTGAGACACTTTGTATTCAACCCCCTAAGCCCAAAACATCTCTGTAATAAACTAGAGACAAGGAAAACTGAATTTGACCCAGACCAACTCTGCCTTTTAACACAGACCTTCTTCACATGTTTACTGTCAGAAAATTCTTCTCAACAGTGGCAGCAGCACAGGACATTTTTTCCCTGTAACATCCATGGTACCACTCTAGACATTATCAGGTTAAATGACAAGCAGGGAACCCATTCTACCCCTCTTGCCTTGGGCTTTTGGAGGTAACTTTTAAACTGCAGTAATAGGTCAGTAATAGATTGTCAGCAGAAATCAAATGCCGAGAATGTGGCCTCCTGCACCGAGGAAATAAGGTTTAACTCCACCTTTTGGTAATACATTGCATATATAAAGTGCTAAGTATCATTTTCTATTAATAATTTATTGTTATTTATGCTATTTAATATCAGCATAGGAATGGCCAGGAAAGGAGGCAGCATGTCCCACCACTTTCTTAAGTGAACAAGTTCCTTCCTCTGCACAAGTATTCCGGCCCAGAGGTGCTTTATGTCAGATGAACTGTCCAGCCCACCTCACCTTTTTGTAAGGGAAGGAAGCTTCCAGCTAAAGGAAGGAACAGTCTTAAATATGAGATACACAATGGTGAAGACCATAATGGCATCTAAAAGCATTTCCAGTAACACAGAAAAATCTTTATTGCTTTCTGTATGATTGTTAATTACATTAATCATGATGAACTTTAATATTATTATCTACTAATAATCTTATATTGCTATCAAGGTAGATGAAATATATAATACTATAGGAACTCCATGCTTGTCTGCATGAAGGACAAATGGAGTGCATTTTTCATTATAGTTTCTGTTGTATTTTCTTCCTACACCCTAGGTAAAGTCAATCATGTATTGCCATGAAAAGAAATCCATAACTCACCCTGTTTTGAGGTCACCATTTCCTATTTTGGGAATGGAAAGGTTCACTTAAGTATAGACATAGAGATTGTTATATAGCCCTGGTAAAAGTCTAGCACTGTCAAAGATTTACATACTTAAACCAAAGTGTCTTATGAATATTAATATTAACCGTATGGAAGGAATTTGAAGTTTGGCAAACAACAGCTTTTATTAGACTGCTGCAGAAAAAAGGTAACTCATTAAATGGCCAGTGTCAATAAAAATGCTTAATTCTTCTTTTAACTTAGATTGTCATCACCAGAGATTGACTGAAAACTACCCAATATTAGAATGTCAAGGAAATCCCTTGGGACACC
>VZTU01021704.1:85084-113756 GCA_013400835.1 Zapornia atra | reverse complement strand
CCCCGACAACCAACTACTGCAGAAGAGAAATGGAATTGAGAGGGATGGAATAAAGGACTCCCATAATGCTTTAATAAAGATATAACGCCAATGCTTTGATAAAGAACTTAAACAAACCCAAACAAAAAAACTGGTTGCATTGGGTTTTCTTACCACTAGATTTCTGTTTGAGTTTGGTATAGGACATATCATAGAATCACAGAATTCTAATCTCTATGTGCACCAAAGACCAAAGAAATTACTTTTGTATTAGCCAATATACAAGTAGATGCCAAGCAACCAATTCCCCTCCATAACTAATATGTTGTGTTGTGGACAGCTAAGACCCAGCTCCAAAAACATGCCTGCCTTTCACGTTGTCCTAGACAGCTAGGCAGCCCCAGGCCTGAAAGATTGTCTGAAGCTATTCCCATCATTGCCTCCTCACCTCCCCACCTGATTCTCGCTTCTTCACAACTTCTTACTCATTCATCATGGCTGTCACATCTTCCTTCTGTAAAAGACCTTGAAGGAACATCCACGGTCTCTGCCTCTGCTCAGACAGCACAACGCAAGGGGCTCAGGAAACAGTACTGTCTGAGGGGAGGCACTGGGATGTAGGTGCTGACCTACACCCAGCAGGCAGTGATGGGAACCAGAGTGGATCAGAATGCCTGGACGAGGCTGTAAGGGCCAAGACATCACCTTTACCTTGCTTGCCCCCATCCTTCTGGTCCCAGCATGGTGACAATAGATGAGACAATCATTACTTCCCTCATAAAAATATGTGAAAGCACCTAGAGGAGCAGGGCTTAGCATCCTAGACAAAGAGGAGGCACATGGCTTCCCTACTCTTTAAAGACACAGCCCAGGCAACTAGCATAGACCCAAGGATCACAACAGAACCTTTTCTGAACAATATCCAGGCAACAAAAGTTTTCTCTTCCCCCAGCACACAAAAGTTTTCTCTGCCCCCCAGTTGGATAGATGAATAGGAATGCAGGGGAAGACACTACGCCTTCACTCTCAGTGTCACAGTAATGAAAGATTAAATCACAGAAAAGCATGTGAGCATCTTAGCACATGCTAAGAGGTCTTAAGACAGTATTAAAACAGATCGCTGTGCTGACAGAGCTTTCTCATAAACATCAGCACCCTCTCCCAGTTTCCCTTCCTAGACTCCCTCACTCTTCCCACATGCAGACATTAAGCTGCTGCTGGCTGTGGACACTGACCAGCAGTGACAGCCCAGGAGTGACAGCCAGCTGGATGGCAGTCTTGCATACCAGTGCAGATCTGCCCTTCTAAACATGCATCAATCCCAAATCTTTACGAATGGAAAATTAATTCTTAATAAAGAGTGAAGAAAGAGGAAGACTTCTCTCTGGTTCTGAAGGAATGTGTGGTTGGCTTTTTCCTTGTCTCAAAAAGACGCCTTCCTGATTTACCAAGAGATTTCTACTTGTAACCCATACAAAGAGCTGTCACACAGCCCTGGCTGTAACTTCCAGCAGTACTTCTCTTGCAAAAAATCTTTTGCATTCTCTCATCCCTTTGTTTTCCATTAACTTTGAGGCACTGCCATATAGGAAAGCCTTTCATTTTTTCAGTCCCGTTAGATCTCAACTGAAGCCACAGAAAAGGGCATTTAGCAGTCTTAGACCTGACTAGAGAGTGGAGAAAACCAGTAAAAACCAATTTTCAGAACATGGAGGGCACACATCTCAGCCAAGCCCCAGAGGCTCATACTGAGGAGGAAGAAGCCAGAAGTTCAAAGGGAACTCAGCTGCATAAGGTCCCTGACGCAGAGAAAGCAACAATGGAAACAACAAATGAAAGAGCAGGACAGATCTCTGCAACGCTCACATGAGCTCAGGCAATACCACACCCGGTCTGCATTGGCAAGCAGTTGATCAAGAGCAAGTCAGTAAAAGTGTCTTGTCACATCTGAGATGCTGGATCCCCAGAAGAACTCTGTGTTAAATCAAAGAATAAATCATGACACAGTAATTCCTAACCTCAAACCTTCTAGATGGGAGGGTAGGTGAATCCCTCACAGGAAGGTTTTACCACCTCAGGACTAGCAGGAAACTATGTCACCATGTGTGATGGAAAGTGGTGCCAAGTTACACTGACAAAACCCATTACTGGTTAAAAAACCCCTACCCCATATAAGCAAAATAAACCAGTCAATAGCTTTGTAGATAAATACTAAGGATTACTGCTACCACAATTACACAATTTAAAGATTAAATCTATTCGTACTGCTGAAGTTGTTCAAAGAAAAGCCTTTTACCTAAAACACAGCACCATAGCTAATGACAAGTTGGATATAATTAGTCATCTTTAGCTCTCCAGGGGGTAACTAATAGATTTAACAAACATTCAACATGTAATGTAGAGCTTTTTCCAGATTTCTCAGAACCACATACTTTTTGGGCCAGCTTTTGACAGTTATGAAAACTTTTTTGAAAAATATGAAAAAAAAATTCATGGCAATTAAGAAATCTGAATACTTTTGACCAAGGAAAGAAATTTAATGCTGGTTATTTCTCCAAGATAAAGCCATTTATACAAGATCTTTAACTGAAGGACTTGATTTCTGTAACTGACCTTTTTTTTTCTCCCTGAGACAGTGTTTAGTAGTTTATGTCATAATCGGGAGCATATAGTAATGCCAGAGCTCTGACTGGCTGCATTTCTGACAAACAAGTCAAAATTAAAATGTAACAGCAGCACCAGGAAGGACAAGGTTCCAATGGGGAAAGGAAAATGCCACTGCAGACAATGGAGCTGATTCTGACCTGCTTAATAGCAATGTCGATCAAGAGCAATTGATGCTGAATTCAGAGTTACTCAAGGGGAGGGAAGGGGATGGAGAAGGAGAGGGAACAGCAGCTTTCAGAACTCCAGGCAATTAAAGATATCCAGAGCCAAAAAAGAATTCTTTACTGACCTTCTACTGCATTCATATTTGGGAAACAATTTTGTTTCTTTCCATGAGATCTTTGCATTTCTGAAGCTTCTTAAAGATAAACTATTTGGTTGAGTGTGCTACATTTGCAGTAGTTAACAGAACAGCCATCAAGAAACAGTTGTTGCCATGAGGCATATCGGCTGCAAAAATGGCCACAACAAGGAGAGTAACAAAACTGATCCACCACTTTCCTGCTCCAGAAAGGACACTGTGCTGAACAAAGTTTAGTTTGGGTTCATTTCAATTGACCTGTGGGAATCTATTTCACAGTCTCTAAGATTCAGCTCTGAGAATTTTGCCTTCCTCCTCTAGGCTTTCATCTCCTAAGAATCCTACCCTCAGTTTCAACCTCTCCAACATTCTCACTGAGCATAGCTGCCTCTGTGGGTCATGGAAAGTTTATATACAATGCTGGCCAAAGATTACTGGCAACCTAAGACTTTCTGCTGAGTATTTCACACATGCATTTGTAGAGCTCATCAAGCTTCAAGAGCAGTCCCTTGGCTATACTGTGCTTACAGCTCACAGTCCTGGCCTGCATTAGCACATCTAATGTTTAAAATACTTCTTCCTGTCCCAAACCCTGCACCTCGGCAGAGGGGCTATCAGTACTGTGTCTGCATTTCTCTGCCAGTGAATCATGAAGGGTGCAGAAGGATTATCTGTCAGGACAGCAGAATCTCACCCATTTTGTCCTTGTGCTGCTGCTGCCTCTCTGCGTCCACTGCTTTGCCTACCCCTCAGCACCCCACATTTTAAACTTATTTCCAGTGCTGTGTTGCTCTGACTACACAAAGGACTGGCAGCTTTTCAGTTACCAAAATAGCGGCAATCTCATTAAATATGCTTGTTACATAAATAGGTCTCTGGTCTCCTTTGTGTCTGATGCTGCTGTCACAGTGTTTATAGTTCACACTCTGACAATGTGCTTCAGAATTCAAGTATTTCCATTAGAATGTCCAAACACAGAGACCATCTCAATCTCATATCTCATTTTTATTCAAGTTTTCCTCAAAACTATTCAAAGCCAATCACGAGTGCTTCAGAAAAGACGGTCTGATCTGAACGAGCAGCAGGTCATCTGCAGGCTAACAGCAACCACCACAGTAGAAGCACACCAAAGTCACCAAACGCTCTACTCAACCCAAAATGTGAACTAGACCAGAACCAAGTAACAGCTGACATGGCCACCCAGAAATAAAGAGAGACCAGAGTCACTGCCAGACCTTTGCCTGCACAGTCTCTGAATACTAAAATCATGTTTGCACTCGGGTTCTAGTGAAGGATTTCTTAAACGTATCAATAGGGCTACATTCTTTTTCAGTCATCTATGTGACAGGATCACATATAAATGATAAAACATTAGAAAATTTTCTTTACCCCAGAAAAGTTATACAGCCTTCTTTAGGAAAAAAGGTGGGTGGGTATGGAAGGAAGTCTGTGTTTGAAACTGCAGGAAGGAAGGAATCCAGCATTCTCAGTTCTTCCCTGTAAATTAATTTTATTACACCTAAATCAAAAAGTCAGCATGTGCTTTATTTTCAGTTACATTTATACACTGTATATTACACAGCTGCCATTTCATGTCACATTTGAAAAGTACATCCCCACAAAGTGTATTTCTAAGTAGCAGAAAATGTCACAGGTCTTTCACCTGAAGACAGGGGCAACACCTATGGCCTAATGCCTTTCCGAATCCCTCTCGCCTACAGATTGCCGTACCAACGGTGCCCTCATGTCATTCCCCTGGAATGTGCCCAGAATGACAAACAGCAACAGCCATTTCAGAAAAAGATTCAAGAAAGCCTGAAGTGCTTTCTGGGTAGACTAAGGAAAGTTTCTTCCCTCTCATCACATAGATACGACCTAGAGTATGAAAAAACTTTTTTTGATATGTCCTGCTTATGAATGTTACTTTCAAAACCAGCTCTTGCCTTCTGCATTGTTGCTGCTGGGTTTTGAGAAAGGTCTTGGGGTCCTTGATCTCTTGTGGCTATGAATTTCTATGAGTCAACCATGCCTTATCATAAACTGGACCTCAGATATGCACATGGCATTTTGTGAAAGAACTGATAGGTGTGAGATGCTATGAGATTTTATTGCATTGTATTTTAAAAGCCCACATAACTTAATCTATTTCTTCAATAGTTACAAGTATATGAGGCCATTAAGCCTATATATCATACCATTAGAATATGAAATAATATTAATTTTAGGGGGTTTTTTCAGTATAAGACATGAAAACACTATATATATGCAATTATAGGCATATGAAGGCCAGTTAGTTAAGCCTGAAATTTGGTAGCTGTAGATGCACGTTAATTTTATCATTGATGCACCAGAGAACGTTGGTCTATGTGACTGACTAAATTTATATTTACATTACAGAACGTAGCAGGTTTGGGTAATTCTGGTATCACATCAGGTACCGTTCTTTTTAAAAGCACTATAATATGTATTTTCATGGCAAGGTCATTGTTTTGCATTTAGAAAGCTTCTAAATTAGGCATTACTGAGGTATTCCTTTTAACTGCTTGGGTGCTGCTGGACGCTGCAGGTGTTTTACAATCTGATCTCACCCTTCTATGGAAGTACCAAGCATTGCAGGCACCATGACGTTCCACAGCCTCCAGAGGAATCAGAGAACAAAGGCAGATGTGGCAGGGGAGGCACTAGAGGAGTTACACAGTGCCTAATTTAGAACCTCCATTGAGGCAAAAAAATCGTGACATGAGGGCACAAAGGTATTTAAGCACCTGACTGACTTTCTGTTTAAAAAATGCCTGTAAACAATACCTGGGTAACTGAGAAAACAGACCTTAACAATTCAGGCAAATTCTGAAGTGAGCACTACCTGCAGATCCACGTGCACCATTACATCAGAAGCAGAAAAAGACTCTCCATCCTAAAGTCACTCCCTAAACTGTAAAAATGTGTTTCTGTAACATCTCTGTACAAAATGAGCAGCATTTAATTCTGCAGCCAGTTGCAAAGGCTCTTGCTTTTACCTATGCCAAAGCCAGCATTTCTAGAAGTCAAAAGTTGTGACAGAGATATATCTAATGCAATGTTTATATTATGCAATGGCTAGATAAAGTTTATTAAAACTACCTCTCATGCTCCAAAAGAATGCCACTGCATTATGTAGCTACCTTAATGTTCATCCTGTTATATCTCTGGTTGCCATGGCAATATCCTCCTAGGTATTTGTAAGGTCACAAAAAGAAGAGCTAACCCTCTACTCCCAGAATAACTAATGCAGCTCTGTTACTGGCTTGATGTAAATAGTCTCAGGTGACAGCAAACTGTACATATAGTCAATTACAACTGCTCAAAGGAAATGATTTGTTGTAAGAGCCACTGTTCAACCTCGGTGACATCAATGTTTCTATGGCAACAGTTGCCTCTTGCACTGCTTAGAATTGAGTATTGATCAAACTAGGGCCAGCACTATTTCAGAGACTTGCTACTTTTCTGTGTGGCAATTTACAATAGGAACTCATAACATCACTGTATATTTCAAGCCCCAAGGAACCAATTTAGCAGACAGTTACAGTAGAATATTAGCAGAGGTCAATAATGGAAGTCTGATTATAGTCCTAGGACAATTATTCAATGCTTTTGTTGTCTGCCCTTTCAGCATTCCACCAGCTATTAAAATTTTCAAATAATAATATTCATCCCTGAAGAAAGTGCTGAATTCATTCATCTTCTATTTTAAACTTTATTTTTCATTGTTATGTTATCTATCAATAAAATTATTCAGCTATATTAGCCAAGCTCTGACCTCTCAGAAGTAAATAACTATTGATCAAGAAGTGGAGCTCTGATGGCATACTACAGGGCTTCCATTAATGGTCTCATTGGTCCAGCAGATAAGGTGATTCTTGCAGGAGAGCAGACAGTGCAGAAGTAGTGAGCAGCCCGGGGTCATTCCTGGCAGTGAGCAGCGAGGCACACCACTGCTGTGTGTGGCGACATGGTGGGCTCCTCTCCTGGCTCCCTGTCAGCAGGGAAGCTGAAAAGCCTCCATAAAATGCATGTGTTCCAGAAATGGCACCGAGAGCTCTTACACCTCTTGCACACGATCCCTGCATCAGGGCACTTTCTCATTTCAGAGAGGATGAGGGAAGTTTTCATGTCACCCTGCTTTCCTTTATGAAAACATTTTTTCCTGTGGTAAGTGGCAAAAAAGGCCAATCTCAGGATTAATTAAGAATTCATGATGAGTAATAGTGCTAAGAATGTCAGGAGAATGATGGTACTTTATGAATGTTCTTCATTTCTTGTGAAGGGTTGCAGACTGAAGAGATTACTTGCTATTTAATTTTAAAAACATCCCATACAATAGCCTATGATTAGTCACTACTATTGTTCCTACAGTAATTTTCCTTTATGCTTTAAATAAGGAAATTAAGGCCAATTCTGTGTTTTTAATAAAAGTAATAGTAGTAATAATAAAAATAATGGATTTATGGATTTTGTTTAACTATCAATTCATGGGTATTTGCAGAATTAGTCTGCCTGATAATATGATGTGCTTTGAAAAATACTTTCCAGCACTTCCCAGCTATTTGCAAAATGAGATCATTATGGGAAACAAAGTTTGTCTCCTTTTCTTCCACCTAATTTAGTAGGTCAACCCAGAGATTTTAGTTCAGGCCCCTCTCTATGTAAATTGTACCTCAGATACACATACATTTTCATTCAAATCAATAGAAGTCAGACATATCAAAGGGGGAAATTATCCCCTTATTGAGCCTTCTTCTCCCAAGTAGATTTATGTAACTCCCACACAGAGATAATGCAGTTAATTACATTCCTCTTCTAGGACATCAGTGGGAAAAAGGATCCAATCATCAGGGATGTTAAATAGACAAATTTACCAGGAACTTGGAAAATTCCTTTTCTCACCCCCAAAAAGAGAGGGACAAACTTCAAAGCTCAGCAAGACCTAAATGAAAAAGCTAGGGAGAATGAGGAGGAAAATGAACAGATCATTTAGGAGGACAGGAAGATTCTCAGTTTGTCACCATTCCCATTTAACTTCCTTGTCATTGTCTTCCCAAAGAGGGTCAAAAAGATCAGGCTGTAGTGTCATCGGGATAGCCCCAGCAGCTTCCCCATCTTTTTTCCATTAGGTTCAGACTGCCATTTCCTGTCTATCTCAATGTCTAGCCAAGATTGGGGCCTGGATGAAACTGGTTGGCTAACACACAATCCAGAGCAGGCAGATGTTCTACTGAAAACTGCAAACTAAAAGGAGGTAGAACATATGTAATTACCTTGTCAGTGGAGGACCAGTTGTAGCAAGCTTTTGGGGAATCCTCTTGTTTTGCTTATCAAAGAGAAGAAAAAAGAAGTCCTAAGTGCCTTTCAAGTCTAGTACTGATCAAGGGTAATAAGAACTTTCCATTGCAGCTGCAGAAGACATTCAGGTTCCTTTTTGCTGGAAAAGAGTCTTATGAATTGTATGAAAGTGTCAAAGGACACTCTCAAAAAAATATGGTTAAAAAAATGCAGCAATGGCTTGCTACTGACCATACTACAGAAAGCATAGTACTCCTCAACCCAACACAGTTGCTATTATAATTTTTGTGGTCCTTTATAGGGTTTCACTTTATACACCATTTTCTACTGCAAATTTGAAGTAAGTTGTACCATTCCCTAGATGCTGTTAAAGTGGCTCCATACTTTAAATGGAAAATGGGATAGAGTGAAAGACAAATAATAAAAAATAATGACAAATCCTAAGACTGTTTTTGAGCAGTGCTAGCTGTTTCCTACTGGAGCTAGCAACTGTATCAAGGCTGAGTTTTTAGGTTATTGTTCCATTTAGGCATAGTCCATTTTGGCATCCTGAACTGGAGTTTTAAATGATCAAGGAAGAAACTGACTTCAGGGAATGCAGGAACAGACTTTTAAAGCAGTTTTGTGTGGTTCTGATCAATAAATACATGGTTTATGTTCATGACGAGAGCATCTTGATTTAGAGAGCTCTCTGGTAGCCCAAGACAGAGTGTTCCTGTATTGGGATGAGCTACAGTGAAACAACACGGACACCGTGAGCTCACCTATCTATCATTTCTCACCACAGTCCACAGGTAAAAATATAACACCTCATCCTTTTTATCTTTCTGTATATCACTGTACAATCAGCAGGACTTGCTTTTCACCAGAACCTACTTGACAAAAATTGTAAAATCTGAAAAAGCAGTAAGTCTCTCACCTTGCAGAAATACAATCCACATCAAGCCCAGCCTTTAAGTGAGCCAATCATCCAACTGTCACAAGTGCTTCAGACAGGTTGCTTTTCAGTGTTTTTGAATTTCATTGTGAGCTGACATTACACAATAGCCATCAGTTCCAGCATCAGAAGATAGCACGAGGGGTACACCAAGAGATACCTCTTCTGGATAAATTAAACTCCCCACATGCTAACAGTTTTATATTTGCAGCATTCAGTCCTGTTCACCAACTAGAAATGATTATAGACTGCAAATGAATTCTGCATTCATGTTAGAAACACTAACAGCTCACAGTATTTACAGCTGAAGAAGGATACATTTTCACTTGAACAGCCATGCAAGAAAAGCAGTCAATTCTCTACTGCTTTATGATAAAGATGACTCTTTACTCTGCATTTCAAACCAGTGTAACAGAGAAGGACTTACACCCTTTCAGCCTGGGAAACACCAGTGCTGTTTCTCACCTCTGAGTAGTTTAGAGAAGAAGCTATTAGAAGCCTGAGAAAGAAACAAGGATGTGAATGTCTGCCATATACCTGTGCTTGACGTGGTAATAGAAAGGCAACACCGTCAGAACCAGAACAGCCAACAGAATCAAAAGTTACCTTTGAAACATATTGCTAAACTTCAGTTTACAGAAAACAAATAAGCACCATAACAAGGGAGCTTACATACACAACTCTCAAGAAATATGAAATGGGACTTTATGTGCATGCTTGTCGATATCAGACTTGATATATAGCTATATCCTGGAATTCTACTGGAAGTTCAACAGATCTCAATTCCCTTGCAAATACATGCTTACCACAATATAAAGGAGCAAAAGTTCCTTAAAATGCATTTGTATCAAAAGTAAAAAATTAAAAATATATTATACCATTGAATCTCAGAGGAAAATAAAGAGAGAACCTTGTTGAAGCCTGCCCTGTAAGCACTCAAAAATAAGCCTTCTTCTGGCAAAAGCAATAAAACCCCCTCTCCTTTGAAAGAACTATTACAGATTTGTTTTAATGGGGGAAAAAACGCTATTTTTTTCCATCTATAACTAGAAACATTAATAAAAATGTAAAATCCTAGGAATATTCCACGTGTGTGATTTCAGGCAGACATACAGTGTTTGTTACAAGCCCCTCAGAAGTAAATGCTACAGCTAAGACTGTACAGGTTCTGTAACTTTAGGAGCCCCTGAAGGATTTGCAATATGAAGACTTTGAGGAAATCTCAGAAAGGCAGTTAGAAAAATCCCCCTGATGAACTGATTTTTTTTTTCCTTAACATTGAACTGGGCTAGTGGTTAAGTACTGTCAAGTAGTTTTTTAGGGCTTCCAGAGAACTTGTTTCTTTAGATTAGGGAATTTGCTAAAAGTAAAATTAAAAACTGAGCAAGCTTTCATATGGTAAACCCCTGCATTCCTATGTTCCTCAGTCTGGCTTTGCTAACATAGGTTAACACCCAATCCACATATTTCAAGGCCAGAAGGGACCACTGTGATCATCTAGTCTGAAGTGCTGCAGAACACAGACCATAGAATTTCACCCAGCAATTCCAGTGTCTAGCCAAGCAATTTGTGGCTGAATTAGAGCTTATCTTTTGAAAAGTTAGCCAGCAAGCTCTTAAGCATTTGTGGAACTTCATTCGCTCGAGTATGTTCGTTTAGCTCACTTGAGAGGATGTAATTGTTTAGGCATAAGAGTGTTCAGGGTCAAAACATGAAGCAAACAAAACTCAGCTGCCAAAACCCCAAAAGTTTTCCATTATTAGCGAGGGAAGGCATTGTTTTGCTTCACAGAGCTCTGGGTTGTTCTTGCAAGATATAAGTTTTCTTGAATTTGATAGGATTTGGAATATTTAGAGTTTTAAAAAGTCCATCTCAGCAATGGCAGGATCCTTTGGCTGACCTCACAAGCAAAGGCACACACAGAGATCATAATTTCCACCGATTTTGGAAAGAGCAAATGCTTGCCAGCCAGAAAAAGGCAGGGGGAGGGGAGGGGGTGGGAGAGCAGAGCAGGGGGAAGAATACTCAACACATCTTTTAACTTTGGATATAAACATACAGCTTCCCACAAGTAAAGGGAAATCTCATCTACCTGTTTAAATCATTATCCAACCCATTTGCACAGAGTGAAACAACTTTATTTTATTCTCATTATTTAACTGTGTTTTCAAACTCCTATTGAAGAGGAAGGATCAAGCTACAAAATAGGTTACATTGCAGGCAAACACTTCATAATTTGAGCACAGTCCCAAATAGGTCTTTGGTTTAGGCTCAGCTCCAAATGTAATGGAGCTTCATTTCAGTAAGTCAAGCCCTTCTTTTGTAGAAGAGGTTTCAAAATAAACATGTCATCTTTTCCTGAAAGGCAAAAGAGGCCAATTTCTTTATGGAAAGAGTAGAAGCAAAAGAAGTACCAGAAGAATGACAAAGTACTGTAATAAGTCAAAAGATATAGAGAGGTTCCATTTCCAACCCTGCTACCAATGTGGAAAATCTCTTCCTTTTCTCCATGTCCATTTCCAAGATTTGTTCTGGAAATCTAATTAAAGTTGCAAACCTAATTAAAGATGTAAGCTTTCCAGTGCTAAGCCCGTGCTTACTGTGATTGTGCTTGTGTGATGTACTAGAAAGTACTAGCACAAGTATTTTAATGTTGCTTGCTGTTATGTGCTATAGAACCAAGTCAGACAAGAACAAAAGTGAGGAGGAAGGTGATAAAACTTCTGAAATAAGGTAATTTGAAATGCCTGAGGGAGTAGAAAGCTAAGAAGCTAAGAACAATAGAAAAGTGGGAAGGAGAAAAACACGAGGGGAATAGAAGTGGTGCTGAGGAGACAAATGTTGAGGGGAGATTTTTAACACACTAAAAAAAAAAAAAATCTAAGCTTGAAGTCAAACACCAGAATGGTATTTCCTGACAGGAATCATTTGCAATGTGTTGCATCACTGTGTCACAGTAGTAAGATGGATATTACATAGCTAAAGCTTTGAAGACAGTGCTTGGCTTGCCAGTATGGAGCCTGCCTTCACCTTTATTACTGAAGGAGGATGTTTTTATTTGCCTAGTGCAATGTGTTATACCCATAAATTCCATCCACTCAGCAAGTCAAATTAATGCTAACCTACAAGATACATTAGGTATGAGTTTAAATCAGTCACTTTTGAAGATATACTGCAACCCAGTTTCTATCCAGGTTTGCAATATATTCACCATTCAAAATATCCTGCAAACATTCTTCAAGATGCATTGTTTGTTGAGGTGGCTCACCTTTGCTAGCAATGTAAAGATGTGAAGAATACAAGATCTAATTTGTGTTGCTCCATGGTCACTGCCAATGAAACTGCAGGCTGCCAAAACATTCTAGCACCATGGGAAATGCACCCAGCTGAAACGCATTAGCTACTCACATAATAGTAAAGTCTACTCCTTTCCATCATGAGTAGTTTGCACTGGGTTTGTGTGACATGTGAAGTCTTCTCAGGCAATGGCAGAAAGAGTACAGCCCATGAATTTAACAGCCAATGGCAAAACTAAGGTCTGCTTAATGGTGATGTGCAAATTTACTCCACTTACCAAACTGTCTATTTTCCATAATACAAAGCATTTGTGTGCATAATCAATTATGCAGTGTAATGTGTATTTATCAGTTATCAAAATTAATTTAAAAGTTGATAAGCTGATTTTTGTAGTTAGGGAGCTACACCTACTGCAATCATTTTAGATGAGAAAGGGTTAGAAAAGACAAAAGGAAAAAAAATAGTAGGGAAAATTCAGCATACAGAAGTTTCCCTAGAGGGAATGCAGGATGTAGATACATTTCTACAGCATGTGCCACTCCTTTGTCAATATTTACCCAGCAAGTGGAATGATAATGTGCAGTCATTATTAAACTCAGCCTTCTAAAAGAATAGTTTCTGGCTCTTGATATAGTTGTTCTGTGTAAATTATGTCAGGGATTATGCTTGGATTGTGCCACTGGCATAGTTATTTCAGATCTACGTCTTGTTTCCAGATGGTTCATCTGTTTGTTTCTTTAATATATTCAAGATTCATTGTGTTTGCCACAAATTTACACATTTTTAATGTTGGTTAGTCAGATAAATCTGATCTTAGACAAAGGATAAAGAGCTAACATCTGTAGGTTTTCATGCTAATGCTAACTTCAAAATTTCCCTAAACAATGAAAGCACAATAAAGTTTTTGAAAGATTAACCAAACATTAGAGGTTTTCTTGCTCATCAAATATTGTAGAAAGCAAACCAGACCTGCTCAGTTTTACCAAATGGTTTCTTTTAGTGCAGGAAGCCCAGACATGCATGAAGCTAGCCACAGCCCATATTCTCCTGCCAAGTTTGACTTTCGTTCATACTCTTGAAGCAAACAGTGTTCACACAACAAGGCAAACTCAGACAGTTAAACACCTCATGGCATCTATTCCTGCTTTTCTGGCAAAAGAAAAAAAAAAAAAGAGCTACCACTTTCACAGACAGGATAAGAAAGGTAATCAACAACTCCAAGCTGTGTTCTCAAGCTTTCACAGTGGCACTGTATTTTCCCCTTGTATTTTCCATGCATTTCTTATGTGACTCTTCACAAAGGACAGAAAAAGATCTGTCATTTCTACAAGTGTTTTGCACTTTGAAAATATATTTTTAGGTACAGGAGATGTTAAAAACATCTACTAAAATAAGGATATTGTTGTACTGGCTACTGCTTACATACATCTCAGATTTAAGGCTCATGGTCTAGTCAGGCAATTAAGACAAATAACGACTATCCCAAATAAACTGATAAGATGTGGGCCTAGGAAGGTGACTTGCCCAGGTCAGAAAAGACTGTGGGAGACATTGAAATGGAGCTGAAGTCTCTTGAGTTCCAGTTCAATGCACCTTACTTTTGTCCTAGGTTATACTAGCAAAGGAATGGAGAGAAGTGTAGATATTAAGAGCTTTCTCTGATATACAGGAATACACTCAGTAAAAATATACAGGAAACAACATAAACGGAATGCTAATTTGTGTTTCACAAAGAAATCCTGTTTTATTACAGAAACTCAGGAAACAGATTTGTATAGCATAGCTGATTGTAGAAAATACTGAGCCATGACCTCTGATTCTCAAGTTCCCCAGGTTTTGTTAGCAGTGAGAAATATCATTTATCCCCAAGTTGTAGCACTCCCATTCCTATTTTATTATTAACTAGCACTAAATGCTGATGGAGAAGCAGAAACCAAGCTCAATGTCCTGGCCTACATGTCAAAAAGGATTATATTGCAGCACAGACCGCAGGCTAATAACAGTTGTTTCAGAGGAAGCTCCTCGCATCGTGCTAACATTTTCATGTTCAGCTCCAACGCAGCCTTTGCTTACCAAGAAAGTGCCTCCAAATTTTATCAATCTTCATGTCTTCATGCAATATATATCACCTTATGTAATGTTTATTAGCTATGGATTTCTACTACCCATCTACCTAGTAGTTCTGACTTCCAACTACCAGCACTCATATTTCCCTCTGAGCACTGTCACCTTCATAGGCCTCACATCTAGTTGACTACATCATTGTCTCTAGAGAAATGCTACCTAGCAAACTATTCTGCCCAGCCATATATTCTCTCATAACTTCCCTAAACTCCTTACTAACTAGTTAGTTGGCATGGAACAACCCGACCTCCTGTTTAAAAAGCAACTGGTACTCCTTGTCACCAGCTATGTACCTCTGAAGCAACCCCACTGGGGAAAAATCTCAGCTTCTCCTTATAGCTATCAGCAGAGTTTGAATGTATGTCCATGATTGGAAAGTCTGGCCAGATGTGAGAGCAGTCACAGAGGCTGGATGGTTTCTCAGCCATTATCCAAGAGTGTATATGCAAATGGCAAAAAGATTATAGTAAAAGTTACAAAACCTATTAGGAAAGGTATCCTGTAGTCAACATCTTCTGGAAAATAAGTGTTGCTCTTCTGGTTAGAAGCCACTAATTTTAGAGGTATATTTTAATTAATTGGGGGAGAGGCTTGGTTTTTGTGCTTATACCCAGAATAAGAGGATTTTGAAGTGAAGATCCAGAATGGTATAATACTGAACTATTCTTTTCATGTCAAATATTAAAGCTTGCCCCTGAGTGAAGAACAACTGGAAAGCCATGCATAGTTCAAGTTCTGCTATTAATTCAAAAGTATAAACAACTTCTCCAGCTGATCAAGAACCTCTGGTGACATAGCATGTAAAGCCAGCTAGCTTTTCCAGCAATTCCTGTATTTCCCCAAGTTACTAATTTCAACACTTCTCTTGGAAACACTTTGGAAAACCAGAAATAACTTAGCTTCTTGGAATCTCCATCTTCCAGGTCATACAAATAGTGGCAGATGTCAAGCAGGGCTGTCAATTTCTTTCACTCTACTATATAAACCTTAGGTTTAATGTGTAGAACCATGTCTGATCTTTGATATGGAATGGTTCTGGAATTTCAAAATCATGATAGGTTTGTCAGATACAATAAAGTCAAAAGCCACAGCCTAGCTGCAGAGGAGTGAACAGCTGTACAAACATGTACAAGCAATGCTGTTCCTTGGTACTTTAGTACTAGACACAGTGTACTATTAAGCAAGGAGGCCATGCACTTGAGGTTCTGTCATCTAAAAAGCTTCCATCACCCACAGTGAAAATGAAATGCTGGATATTTGCAGGATACTTATGGAACCTATGAAAACATCTATTTTTTTTCCCCAAGGGTATTTTCAGGTATATTTTTGAGACAAAGGAATGAGGCAGAAAAATATCTTCAGCCTTTTAAAACTAACAAAAGTTTCTAAAGCTTATTTGCACATGCATGCTATTAATCAGTGGCATCATTAAGGGTTGCATGTAAAGTTACCCTTGCAATTACATTGATAAAGTTTTGGGTCAGTGAATGGGAGTTTAAATCAAGTGGTTTGTAAAGTAATCCAAGTCACAAAGAAAGCTTTGGACCCAAAAGAATCAAAATGAACCTCCCCTACTCCCTGGTCCTGAGCCTCAACCCCAGGAATCTTCACTCTGTACTTGACATTTGTTTTGGGGTATTTTTTCAAAGCTTAAAAAGAGAAAAAGAACAACTTTTGCAGCCACAGAAGCATGCTCCCTTTTCTCTGAACAGTTCATTTGCAATTCATCAGTTAACGTTCTGCGTCAGATAATGAACCATTAACACTGTTCACCTGCACTGTGATGAAAATGATAGCTCCACTTGCCATTTGAACACGGCAACAACAGAAACAGAGCCCATGTATGCTTTTAAATGTCTATCTATCAGCTCACAGTGGCATGTCACAGCAAGAAAGCTGAACAAATATGCAAAAAATTGTTGTTTAATGGGGAGAAATATAGTAAAATTGTTTATAGTGGGGCAGCAAGTTCTTACAGGCAAAGTAAATTACAAACAGATTTTTCAATGACATTTTAAGACTTCATATTAGATTCTTATATACTGTTCAAAAATCAATTTTGCATGGAATTTCTGTGAGTGTTCCATTATTAATAAAGCAGCAGTAGGCAACCCTGGCTGCACTCTCAGCAGCAACAGCAACACCTGACGGAGAAGAATGCTGCCGCACATAATCCTCGCTTTAAAGGACTCAGCCCTGCATTCCTTGCACAGAGAGTCTCTGCCCAGGACTTGGCCCTTAGGCTGTCTGTAATCAAAGGCTGGGGAGGAGGTGAATTATTGGTACATCTCTGCAGGTCTTCACTTTACCTGGCTCAAAGTAATTGAACTTCTCTGGGCATTAAATTCATCTACAACCTTGTAAAATTAAATTAAAATCTAAATTCTCACAGAAACCACTTAGAAAAATGTATGAGAAAAGTTTATGTAGACACAGAAAGGGTCTAAATTATTTCCTGTTATTTATACCATGAAAAGACAGTCATTATTTTTACTGAACAAGTCACTTTTTTATCTAGCTCACTCTGGCTGCTGCATCTTTCCATATCGTTTCTGTAGCTGGCGTGATTTTGACTTCAGGAGTAACAATCAGAACTGGGATATCGTTATCCCAGTAACATCACGTAAGCCACATCTCCATTGAATTACAAATGCCACTATGCATCTCATCTTCAATTTTTATATTCCTGAGAGTGCTGCAGATCTCACTTCAATTTAGGACACGCTGAAGCACATGTTTGACTTTAAGCACATGTTTAAGCGCTTTCGCAAGCAAACCTGGAATGAGACTTTCACTATGAGGAGACAAAATGCAGAGGGAGATCCAAAATATAGAAGATTCAAGTGCTTTAGGAAAATCAGCAGACAGGAGGGACTCCTGTTATCCTCAAAATCAACGCTGCTTACCTACCAAAGGTTTATGGACCTGAAAGTCAAATGTTCTTTCCTACATTCAGTGAAATAACATCTGTAAAAGGAAATATGTCTGTATTGAACCTTATGCTTACAAAGGAGTAATGAAAAATTTCTGATAAAGTTCATCTGAATAAGAAATTCCACATACTAAAGAAAAAATTCTCATAGCCCAACATTATTATATAGTGCATTACATAATAGAGAAGTCTGTGTACCTTGATTGGCTAACAGATGAAATCTGAAGAGTGCCTAATACAACATAATAATTCACTGTTCAGAATTTATGAGACTCATCATCATTTAATTAACAATATAAATATTAAAAAACATTTTCTAATAAAATTTTATAATTGTAATAAGACACTCTGCTACATGAATTATGGAGTATTAATTCACACCCAGTTGTGTTGAAACTGTGTATGAATGAATAGATCATAATTCACAACTTGTCATGTCCTAGTGCTGAAAATAAAAATGCAGCCAAAATAAAATGGAATAATACCTTGCAGAGACAAATTAGCTAAAATTCAAGTTATTAATAAAATTTATTGTTCCAGCTGTTTATTAACCAGCTTGTCACATACTACATGATGCCTAATCTCATACTCCTTACACATGGAAAATGCCTGCTTGAGCAGACAGTGACGGTGATGACTTCAGAGATCTTGCCAGGAACACTAGTAGAGATGCTCAGATTTGCACCAGCCAAGAACTTGGCTGATTAGCTTAATGAGCAATTTTTTCTAGAGAAAGGACTTCAAAACAATGGATCTTAACAAGTAATTAGGCTGAGTGACAGGTTTTCATAAATTCAAATCATAAATTGATTTGTCAAAACTACAATTTAGCTGGAATGATTCAAGAATCTTAGATGAACAAGAATAATATTTATGGCCAAAAAAACCAGGAGCAAAACCCAGAAAACTCAAAACATCTTTACAGTTTTTATTGGAAAATTTTTATTTTTCATTTCAAACTGAGGTTTATTTTTAATTTGTGAACACTTTTTAAAGTGTGGTCATGCTAAATACAATATTTTCATCTGTTCTGTGAGCCAGAATGTCACTTATTTCCTACTTCTGGTACGAAAATAGAGGTTTTGCTCATACATGTTTAAAACATTCTGTGCAAAAAGCTTCCAGAGGCTCAACTTGTGTGAATTTTAGAGATGCTTGAATTTGAATCAAGGTCAGTCTTGGAATTCAGCCAGACACTTCTAAAGTAGCTGATATTAAGCTCCATCTAACAGAAGATAAAATATGGTGATACGGCCAGTTTCACTAAAGTTTCACTCAATGTGCATTCCCTGTCTATGTGAAGACAGAATGTTGGAATACTGTAAAACTACTACAGAAATTAAGAGGAATTTGAGCTTTATTCTGGTTCTCACTGAGTGCAACCAAAGTACAAGGATTCTATCTCTGTTCCACATGGGCCAAAAGAGATAGCTTCTGTCAAATAACGTTGACTGTTTGCACGATGCCCATCATGCAAGCCAAGTGTTTGCATTGATAACAAATGACCAGACTTGCATCTATCCCCTGTACTGGGCAAGAAATCAGATAACAAGAACAATTCAGCTGTCTCTAATCCACTTTCTACATATCTGAAAAGTTCCAGGCAGGGCCACAGAATGAGCAATGGGCCGAATATAATTTTCTGCTGGACCAGGTCCAGTCATGACCCACAGACTGTGACAAAAGATGCCATCGACTCAGTTTCCCTAAGACATGCTTCATACCACTGAAAAGCTCCATATTGCCCTTCCTCTCCAGTGCACACTAATTCTTCTGTCATTTCCCAGTGATCACTTCTCTCTGCAAAGTCTCTGAAATAACTGGCACTGCTAACATTTACAGGCAACTGTGTGGCTACTATAACTGTAAATCTGTATCCCTCTCACCCCAAGCAAAGAATTTGATGCAAGCTAGAAAACTCAGAGGAATGGATTTCATTAATTCAGCGATAACTGTGTTCTTGTTCAAACTTATCTGACATATGAGAAGAGAGAACAAGAGGACAGGATGCTATTTCTCAACATTGGCTCTTTGTATTATCAGGGTGCCTGAACATCAAGGGTGAAATCTTGGCCCTTGCAAAATTAGTGGGAAATTTGCCATTGACTTCAATGGAGCCAGGATTTTACCCTGGGTGAGCACAGTTCCCATATGTGCTTCCATAATGAAAATTAGGAATGATTTGTCTGGTAGCATATGGAATCCATTTATGCATTATGAATAAGAATATTATTTAAAATGGAAGATAAATGTAAACTAACTACTATATTCATGCGTGTCTTGCACATATCAAATATAGAACATGGGAATGAGAATCCATTACATTTTCTTCTTTTTATCTGTATTAGATTAAGAGTTTAAAAACTTTGTTGGGGAAGAGACTTGTGGGACAGTGTAAAGGTAATTCAGTAACCTATCAAATTCTTGCTAAGTTTTATAATGATGAGCCAGGTTCCTTGGGTCTTGGATTTCCTGCTGCTTGTCAGTTTAAATGGATCTTTACAATTGCTTTAATAGCAGGTTTTCTGTTTGTGAATTAATTTCATTATTAAAAGAAATACTTTTGAAGGAATTCAAATAGAGAAAAAGCCGAAAAAGGGAATCTCATCCCTCATGGCTCAGTACTGCCTGACCTTTCCCACCAGAAAAATTCTTCTGCCTCTTTGGAAACATGGCTTAGTGCCATCCCCGCTGCAGACATGGTTTCAAACTGCCTTGGAATTGAGCCATGAGGAACCTCTGGCTTATTATACAGGACGGATGCCAGACAAACTGGCTGAGGTGTGGTTGGGTTTTATGGACTTCCAATTTGAAAGTTATGCTATACATAATGTGATTAGATCTGACTGGAATGTTATTCCTTATTTTCTTTTATTGAAGTTTAATTGTTTCCTTATTCCACTGTCATCTCTCCATTTGACTAACACTTGTGTATCACTGGTAAGATGTAATACTCAGCCTGGCTTTGTCTTTATTCACCATTGCTCTGTTGACCTTTTAATGTTCATTCAAAGAAAGAAAGAAAGAAATAGAAAAATGATTCAAAAAGCAAATGCCTTTTTAAGGCTCAGTCCTAAAGTTTTTGCAGAAATCCTTCCAGCAGTAAATATTTTACCTGAAGAAGGATAACAAACACAAGTCATCAGTCACACAAACAGACCTCATTCTCACTAAGAGGCATTTGGAGCTTCAATGGCCATCGCATTCATTCTTTAGCCTAGTTGTGCATTCTGATCTGCACAAGCAGATTGCTGCACACATCCCACAGACCTCTGGTTCCTCTGAATAGGTACAGTGATAACATAATTTGATCAAAATAAAAGATAATGACCTTCATTTACACTTTTTTTCTGTTGGGGTCAAAATTGCTACCATTTAAAGATTTTTATTCGACTTATTCCAATCTAGCAAATTAATTTGGCTAAACAAGCTGAGGTGAATGAATTATTTCTGCCATTAATATTTTACCTTTAGATATGTCCTGTTCCATTCCACCTTAAGGTCAGGGGAAGCATTGCAAAGATTATTGACAGGCGATTGCCAATGGGAAACGCCATGGTTTTATCTGGTACATACTGTGCACACTCCCAAGACTCTCAAATAACAGGAAGCCCACAGGCTTTGCAGTTACACAACTAATCCTCAACTCTAAAGTTTATTCTAGTACATCTAAATTTGGAAGCTTTTTTTCCAAGGAAATCAGAGAAACTAATAATGAGGATGTGCATTTTTAAGCCTCCTAGCCCACAGTGTCTCATAGATAAACATACATTTTTAGATTGTTTTTTGGGAGAAGTAAGAGCTAACTGGCTCAACAGCTATACATAAGGCAGACTTTCCCTAAGAGGACAAAAAGAAAGTTGATCAGAAGATACAGCACTACTATTGAGCATTAATTAAAAAAATCTCAAAGATGCAATTTTCTTTCATAAGATTATAACTTGAAAAAGGCTAAAAAGCTTCAGACAAATGCCAGGTTTACAGTGTCACTGGAAAAGACATCACAAAATCAAATTGGGCTGTCTTTGCCTGTGCTTCCTTAGGAAGGTAGTGCTGCATTGGGGCGGGGGGGAGGAGGCACAACAATTTTAGTTCTATTCATATTTTTTTGTTTAATTCTAAAGATTGTTCTCTTCTATAGCACTAAGAGGCAAAAGGTAGGTATTTTTAAATCAAGTTGTATGCTTATGTCATATTTTAACTACTTAGTTACTTACCATATGGAAAAACCACTTTATGAGAGGAGTTTGTATAAAAGACTTCAAAGCCTTGTTTAGAACACCCAAAATCATCACTAGCAAAACACCCAGAATCATCGCTAGCAAAACAATGGGCAAAAATCACTTGCCATTTTCCTGTTCAATTCCTGTTAGTATTGTTCCTTGCCTGCAATGTCCATGATCCTCATATCACTGCTTTTCTCTTTTCCCTAATTCTCTGTGACCTTGCTATACTATCCAACAAAGTAGGAGAGCCAGCAGGATGCCTTTATCAGCAACAGTAATTTCAAATGAATGTTAACATACCTATTTCCTGTCTGTCCTGCCCTCTCCCCCCTCCCTATTGCTATGATTTATTGAAATGATTTTGACTGAGTGCATGTGGAGCCCTGACTTCTACTGGAGAGTATCATATGGGTTCATCTGTGTGTTGCAAACTTCAGCAAATAAGAGAAATACTCCAGTCTTTCTTGAAGAACCAGTCATGGTTGGGAAGTAGAAATGTCTTTGCTGGGGCTATGAAGTTCCAAGTAGCCATGGTATGCAGCACAGCGCCAACAGCAAAATTACTACAAGGTCATGGATTGTTAAAATAAATGTTGTTTTCTATCCAAACCTCAAGTGACATTATAACGAGGTTTTACTGTTCTTGCTGTCACTTCGCATTAAAAGTCTTAGAGCAGTGAAGAAAGGCAGAGCTGAGGAGTAGAGGACAAGTAGGCAAGTGCAGAGACACTATGCAAGTTCAACTTTGGTGGCAGAGAAAAAAAAATTGTAATGGCTGGGCAAAGGAGGAGAAATGGAGATTGAACTGTAAACTCTACAAAGTTCTGTCTCAGCCTTGAGTGCACTGATAGACCTTAATTGCCCCATCTGGGGCATCCACACACCTCTGCCCACGGAATTAGGGGCCTCATTTAAGCTGAGGCCTGGGCACTCACTCCTTGCCTGAGGTACACTGCAGGTGTACTTTTCCCCAGATCTACAACTGAAGTATTGCTTGACTTTCCCAGTCTGATTTTCAACTTGACTTATTGCTTTGCTTTTGCCTTGGTTGTCACTGGTCTATCAGTAGGAGTTGTTACTGTCACCACCCATCTTGTGCTTTCCTGACTCAGGTGCTGTATGACTTTGCCCTGTCAGTGAAGTCATTACGTGGCCTCTGTTCTGACCAGCCGTGGATTCCTCCTTCCGGAGAGAGCAGCTCATCCTCACTGCAACAGAGAAGGGGGACTTCTCTAGGGCAACATAACCCAGAGGAGAATCAACAGAGGAGTGCTACATATCCAAGAGGGAGGAGGAAAAGAACTGTGCTTCCCACTCTATTTCATCTCCTCCAATCCCAAACTTAGAGACACAAAGATCCCAGCTGTAAGGATGGGAAATGTGTTTCATGAATTTCTGAAAGGAAGGCAAAGGCAACTGCAGCCTCTTGCAGTCCCTGTATTACTGGCAGTCATGCAAAAAAGTTGCTGGCAAACTGCATGGGAAAGCAAGCACTAAATACATCCCAAGAAGTAAAAATAAAAACAATGACAATTCAAATTTACTCAGTTTTCTTAGTATCAGAAATCATAGCAAATGAGACATCGTTACTTACCTGATGTAGGATCTCCAGTAGCATATCAGCCATTTCTCCAACTACTGTTAGATCTTACCACAAAATAATTACCAGAATTACCAGGAAGAAAGAAAATCCCACTGCAACCTTCCCTCCCCACACCCCCCCCATGATTTCAGATTCACTGCTCTCAGAGGGGGAAGTGAATAGTCAGGAAGACATCAGAAACTGAAGCTGTAATAAGAATATATTCTTAACTAAAATGTAAAGACACCATATACAAACTGGGAAGGATTCTTGAACTTGACAGTATTGACAGTTCTGCAGTTATATTGTTATGAGGAAAGGCTGACCGTGAGGATAAGGATACCCTCACAGGCTACCATAGATGAGTAAACGTAAGGCCCAGAAGATGGAAGTGATGAGAGAGCTCCACCTCTTTCAGCTCAAGCACAGAGGTTTACTTTTCAAACTGATGATAGAAGTGGAAAAACATTCAGATCACTTCTTCTCAAGAAAAAAAAAGATAAAAAGAAAAAAAAAACCCTTTTTTGTGTGTCAATTTCTTGTGTCTTTTGGCACAGGTCAGTCAGTAAAAGTAGAAGTGGAATGGCGACACAACTACTCTTAAATAGTTTTTGTAGCATCTGGGAGCTGCCTAAGGCTTATTTCACCTGAGGGTTGATGCTTGGTGTGTGGATCTCCTCTGGCATGAAAATACTGGCCATGTCTCTCCTGGCCTGTCCTCATTCCAAACATCCTTCTATACATTCAAGTGACACTTTTTCCTATTATGTTTCTTTTGTAAAAGCCAAAAGCTTTGACCATATTTTTATCCTTCTCAGAACATAGTACACAACCCACAGGAAAGAAAGAGCTGAAATTACTTGTTTGCTTCTATTATTAAAAATAAAATGTCTGCAGCTGTTGAGCAGTCATTCATTTTCCCTCTTAAATGTCAACATACATCTGAGGTTATTGAAAGTACAATACCTAAGTAAGATTTGAAATAAAAAAGAAAAATGTGCATGTTTAAGACTTCTGATTTATTTCCAGACTCCTTAAAGTAGCCTTTTTCCTCTCTCCCCAGATTCTTTTCCTCTGTTCTCACTGTCACCTGTCATTACAAACACAAACCCTATTTTCTTTTTATAAGCAGCTTGGTTAAAAAGACACAGCTTCTGAAATGGGTACTTGTAAGGTGTGCACAGTCTTTGTATTTATAGTCCATGTACCCAAAGCAAAGGCTAATGTAAATGGCAGCCAGAGGGACACCCTTTGCTCTTGGCTCAGGCCTGCTCCTCACACAAATAAATAATGCAAAATTCATTTGCCTCTTTATGATTGTTCTGATGGGTATTTGTGGCAAGAGACTGTTGTACTCCGTGCGCACTGTGTGTTTAACAACACATCTTAGACTGTAAAATGGAAAACAATTAACTAGCCAAGATACTCATCTTTCAAACATGCAAACTGAAAAGATGTTCTAGCACATTCTGTCCTCTGCAGCCAAATTAAGTGGTGTTTTGAAATAATGAAGTTTCCTGGTAATTCCCGTGTAAATTCTTAGCTTATTCTACAAAACGTGTATCGATATAAAGGTGTCACACTGAGGTCTCCATTCATGCTCACATACTGGGAAAACAGCTCTACATACTTCTTTCTTATACACTCACAGTAGATTTGTCACTCTGTTTAGTTTGACTCAAAGAGAGAAAACTTGTCTTAACAGTTTCCTATGAGCTGAGGTCATTGTGAGGTTTAGAACTTACTTCATAGTATGTTTGGGTTTGTACTTTGCCCTTACCACACAGAGATTTTAGTGCTTAAGTATTAGGCTACCTCAATACAGTTACATAAATTCCCACTCAAATAATTCAAATCAATCAGCCTTATATTGCTTTTTCTATTCCTCCTAGAGGGTTGCGTTTACATGCTACCAGATCATTAACAGAACTCACAATAGCAAGAGATTAGGGGGAAGAATTGATAAAAATAATGAAATAATGAAAATTAAACCATTCCCTCAAATCATTGCATTTTTAGCAGTTTTGTTCTGTGCTGAAACAAAACTACAGCTGTCAGAAATATGGCATCCAAACCCCTTAACAAATTTTAAAATACCATCTGCAGGCAAGGCAGTGCAGAAATACAGATGTCACAGAAGTACAAAGCCCAGAGAAGAGAAAATGGTTTGACAGATCTAAGGTTAATATGTCTGAAAAAATAACATGTGTTTCTCTGATGAAAAGAGACTGAAATTTAACAATAGCTAATGTTTAAAAATAGCTATTGAAAGACTAACACACAGTTAATACCTGCATTCATTATTGTTTTGAGTTTCCTTAAGAACAGTAAGTAGATCAATTAGAAAGGACTACAAGTTCAGCATCTTCCTGTGTAGCATTAGTTGTTTAGTTTAACTGGAGAAGGTCCCTACACTATCTTTAATCTGCTTGTGGGGTTTTTCTTCCCTTGTCCAAGAACTCCTCTCATTAAAGCGAATTCTTTTGAAATATGCAACACTGGCTAGCTTAGTCCCACTTACTAATGGTCCTGAATTGATTCTTAATTAGTTGCAGATTTGGTCAGAATCCTATTAAAAAAGCTGAGTGCTCCAAGAGGAAAGAAGGAACTGGCTGGTGTTCTGCTGTGAGCTGCTGAGACTGGGGGTGCGCTTGCACCCACAATAGCAGCTGTGCAAAACACAGGGAGATTCAAATCACACTCTGTGTCCTGGATAGAACACAAACCTTTGCATGGTAATTCATCCTCCATCTATAAAACATGATAAAGAAAGGCATCCAGATGCTGTTAGAAAAATTACATTTTTCCAGTACTCACCTCTTAAGGAAAAGAAAGGATAGTAATTCAGAAGAGTATGAAACCTTTTCAATAAATCACTGATTTTTTTTCCCTATAATTTTATTTGCTATATATTTTCTAACCTTCTGTTTATATTCTAGGAAGCCTCTGGGAAGCTAAAGATCACATTTTCATGGTTTTCTTCCAAACTGCAGCACATTTTTGTTGATTAAGGGAATCTTTGGTCATTGTGAAGCTATTGCTTTATGATTTGAGTTTAATTATAGAAAAGTGGGATATCAAGAAACAAGCTCTCCTAAAGCACTATCTAGAGCAAGTGTCCCTGTTGTTAGGGGACAGTGATGTCACGTGAGCAGCTTTTGTATTCAGCAGTAATAATTCACTGCCTGCATGGGGGGATTGATCCCAGCTATGGTATCCCCAAAGGAGCCTCCACTAGGAATGGGCTCACATACTTTGATCTGCAGATTAACATTAGCAGGTTCACAAGCCTTTGTCTCTTGTAAACATCGTATGTCCCTAAATTTGTATCCAGCAAAAGGCTGAGTCTTGTGTTTATTTGGGTAATGAATTGCAGTAATTAATGCATGCATTGATTCCTCTACCAACTCTCCCCTAAAGGCCATTTCCATTTTTAATTTATAGAAAATGCATACGATTCCGTTAATCAGAGCACAGTCTGGAATCTAAAATAAACACACAAAAATAGAGTAAATAGAAGTGAGATTACTGAGCAGAATTGAGGTAGGAATTTAGGTAGCCAAGCTTGTATTTAACATTGTATTAAAAGACAGATGCACAGTAATAAGTATAAGAATATGCAATTTAGAATTTTCAGGGCAGATCCAACCCTATAATCACAGAAGCAGAAATCCTACTATTTCATTGAACAGATTTCCACTAACTTCAGGGCTCAATTTGATCCCTAAAGTATGAATGTATATTTATGTCACATATTACTATTACAAGGATGTTCAGATGCTGTCTTTCTTTCAGTCTTTTATGGCTTTTGCATTAAAAAAGACTCTACCATTTACTAAATATTCCAGAGGGGGGAAAATACAAAGGAGTGATGTGTGCTTCCCTCCTGAATTGTGAATATTTCTTATTTGCTAAGTGCCAAAATGGTACTCAGCATTGTACGAGATGCAAAATGCAAACACCATTTCCCTCACAGTCCTTCAGCCTGAAAGCAGCTTTTAGCATCCCAGACGTAACCCTGATCTTAAACTGGACCATTCACAAACAACATGGCTTCAGAACAAAGCAAATAACAAGGGCAAACCAAATAACACAGTTCTGAAATAAATTAAAAAAACACCCAAACAAAAACCGCAAACCAAATTGTATCATAATTTTTTTAATTCCTGCAGCACTTCCAGACACTAAGATTATCTATATCCTTACCAGGGAAATGCCTGCCTTGTGTCATACAGTTCTTTGTACATATAAAATTTCCATATACATATAGAAATGTATGTAAAATATGCTTGGGGAAGAATGAAAACGCAGCGTTATAAATACACCGCGCGGCAGATGATGCTGTGCTGAGGAATGCAATCTAATATTTTTCTGAAACGTATAGGTAATATAAATTAGAAAATACCCTGTGCTATGTATGCAGCATAAAGGACACAAAAAGAAAGTCTGATTTGGAAGCACACACAAACTAAAGGAATACCTGATTAACCTTTCACTGACTCCTGGACCACGTGATGCAAAGCTTGCCTTCCTCTTAGAGTGATGGCTTTAGAAGAAGATGTTAAATTTAACCTCTGGCGCAATGATAAATTGACAATAAAAAATTCAATGGCTTGGTAATTACCAATCACTTTGGACATCGGCAACATTTTTCAGTTCTGTCAGTGCTCATTGGCACAAAAGCTTCAGCTGAAATTCTCTCGATCTCCCTCTTTTTAACTTTGTTTTCATGATGCAGATTAAATCTGCCACCCTATTACTGATTCATTTTCCTAATTTTTCATGTCTGCACCATGCCCCAGCTGCACTAGACTGATAATTGTGGAGCCCAGCCCTGATGATTAACATCAGAAGAATTAATTATGCCTGCCATTAAAATTCCAGGTTGCACATGGTGATCAAGAAAAATTAAGTTTCTCTAGGCCTCTAAATCATTTCACCTTTGAGGAGAATGATAGTGCCTCGACAGCTAAACTGCAGCCTGCGTTCCAGAAAAGGTCTAAACCACACACCCTTTGTGTAATTCACTAAATGCCTTCCTAGTTATTCTCACTGGTTTATTCCACTTGCTAAAAGGATTTACTGCTCTCCAAATAAAGACAACTAAAGTATCTAGCTGATTGCTTGATTCCAAGATAAAGCACCCTTTTTTCCTCCTTTCTGAGGCTCTTCGAGGAGTATCTGTTATATTAATTTCCAGATTAAAGCATCACACACAGGATGAATGATCCAGACACAGAAGTAGTTTCAGAGAATTGACAGATAATTTACTTTTGTTCCAGTTACAAATTGAAGGGAAATTATTTTT
>VZTU01021704.1:1370-84704 GCA_013400835.1 Zapornia atra | reverse complement strand
TGAACAGATGTAAGTATCTTATGTCAAATGGTAAATATCACTCACTACTTTACAAAGAGTATGCATAAACTATGCATAGTATCTGCTTCCCTTGCTATGTTTGGGCAGTACCACCATAGTAAAACTACTTAGATGTGGATATTCCTGTTAGCTTTTATAGATGACAGATTTCTAGAATAAACTTATCAGAATCAGACCAAAGAGCAGCACAAGAGCAATTATCTTCCCCTATAAAATATGTTATAAAATGAGAGGATCCAGTGCATTTAGAGATTAACTTCTATGGGAAGTCACGTGCATGGCGAAACAAGGGAAAGACCCTTCAATTTTCAACTTAAATCCTGGAGTTTAACGTGAACATCACTCCTATTGCCCAAGGATATTGTATTCTATATAAAATAGGCCATTTAGAACTTGTGAGGACTTTATTGCACTGTCTCACGAATGACAACTAGCATAGGATTCGTGATTAAATGAACATTTATTGTATTTGTAACAGTATTCCAGGAATGCCATAAAGTGAAGCATGAAGTCATCCATTTAAACATTTTTAAAACATGTCTTAACTGAAACAGTCGTAAGCACCTCCTCACAAGACTTTTTGGCTAAATCTAAAAGCTTTTTCTTTCTCCCCCAGGACACAAGGGATAACTCAAAGGTACCAAGATTTTCAGCCTCCCCAGGTAGTCAGGACAGTCAAATACATTGTTAAAACCCTATGAAATAAAGTGAGAGAAGTCTGAATATACTTACTGGTCTTGTCCATTTCTAACGTCTGTGAAGCGACAGCAAATGAAGTCCTAAAAGGGGAAGAGAAGACAATGAAGTTGAATTGAAGCGCTGGTGTAAGAGTATCTCAAACATTTTCTGAATTAGACCAAATAATTTGAATACCAAAACAAATTCCATTTCTAGCAGTCATGGCTATTAGTGAATATATTTAGATGATAAAAGATTAAATACAGATTTAATATTAAGACTTCAAAACCCCCAAATCTAGTTTAAAGAGGATGAAAATTAACTTTACTGTTTTTTGATACATATAAAACTTACTGCAAATGGGCTTACTATATAAATACATAAACGCTGTATCAGAATCACAATCAGCACAGTATGAGCTTTGGTAGAACATTGTCTACTGACTCCAGTCTTGAGAATGCCAAAAAATAAAATAATTGTTCCTGAAGATATCTTGAAAGGTTATTCTGGGATTAAGCTTTAGGCCAGAAAAAAAGGGACTAATATGTTCCATTTCCCCTAAAATAACACGTTTTGTGCAGTTTATTCTTACTAGTTCACAGGTGACTCTTGTTCCTACATATACAGACAGAGCACTTTACCAGTCAACTGAAAGGCCACAGATGTTAAAGAGCACAAGAGTACAACAGCCTTAGTGTCATCTTGAGTCATGGAGTTAATACCCAGTCCAAATCCAGGCTTCCTCATTTATGGGAACTTGAACATAATATTTGAATAACTATTGTAGTGAACAGACAGAAGCCTTCAAACCAGGGTCTTACATGAACTACTTTGGTTGTAAGAAATTTCAATTCAAAATGTCTAAATTTGGCTAATGCTAATTTCTACTCAAACTTGGCACTTTATCACAGGGAGAAGAAAAATAGGGAAGGAGAAAGGAGCAGAAAATCTGCTTGACACACACACAGAAGCATTTATGTTGTCATGTGAAATCAGAGAAAATTCTGCCAGAGCATTGCCAGGATCTGAATTCTTTCAGCCTACTAGAAAGCAGCTACAAGAAGTGACATTGCTTCTTGGCATGACTGAGATTCGCAACCTAGCTTGCAAAATCCCATAGTACTTTGATGGTTAGGCTGATCAGCTCTAAATAACAGAAATAAGCCTTACCCCATTTCCATATAACTTTAGGCAAATTTAAATTGAGATTTAGTTGTCAAAGGTCAGTGTCTCTATAAGAAATGCATTAGATAAAGAGGTCTCTGCCATTTTAAGAGGTATAATTCCAGTTCTTAGCTGCTCAACCTTTTTTTTCCCCCCCTAAAAATAATTCCCCCATCCCTCCTAGGTAAGCAACCATATACCATTAAAAAACCCCCACAATTTGCATTTTCATTGATGGTCATCATCTGCCATCCTGTATCCCAACTTTGTTCGTTCCAAATGCATGACTGGTGAAAGATTTTAGTACTGAACATCAGCAGAATTTGGCCTTTAATCTTAATGTGCTCACCTTTGGCATGAAAATAATTCCAACAGATATCATGTGTACAACATCTGCCTGAAAGACAATGAGGCCTTACCCCTAATCTCTTGTGTACTTTCTTTTTGTGATCATTTTGGCATGACTACTATTCATGGGTTTAAGTATCCACTAGAATATTGTCTATTAATGGATTTTAATTTTATTTATTATATATTTGCATTAACATGCCCATGAACTTGAATCCACTGTGACAAGTGCTGTAATACAGAGGAGCTCTACTCAGAGTTCACTTTCCAAGACAAGATGGCCATCAGCAGAATACAAGTATGCAATGAGACTGAATTTGTTGTTACAAAGTTTTTGTAGCTATCACCTACCAAAAAAAGAAAATTTTGAGGAGAATAATGTAAAAGTGTTCCCTTCAAGCAGAACGAGGACCATGCCTGTCATTTCTTGTTACACACTCATTGATAGAGCAAAAGATACTCCTAGATATTTCTTCTGTGATATATTTCTCTCTTCCATGTTTTTTAGGTGTTTCTTCATGTCACCTTCATCTTCATTTTTCCCATGTGAGACATGTCATCTAGTCTTCAAAAACAGTGCTAACAACACACGACAGTGTGAGAACACATGCAGGATAGCAAACAGTTAATTCTAAGTTGCTGTCTGGTGCATGAATTCCTGAAGCCAGACAAATGCTGCCATGTTCCACTACAACTGGTACTGTGCCAACTACAGTTCCAAAGAGTTCCAGAGGAAAGCACACCTCCTGATCATCAACTTTGCCCCACAACTTCACCTGTCAAACAGACTAGAAACAAATTGGTAATGCTAGACACTTCTGCATCAGTCATATATCCCCAAGGCAACTGATGTCCCTCTTTCCCCGCTCCCCAAATTAGGTGTGCCTCTTGTGCAGTACAGTACAGTTTATTGGCAGGTCTGATTTCAGCATATTTCCCATCAATTTGCCATACTTTCAGAGCTGTATCAACTTGCTAAAGATCAGAGACAACATTCCAGTGTTGCGTGAGAGTCATGGAGGAAAAAAAAAAAGAGAACTAAACCACTTTGAAATGTAAAAGGCTTACAATCATATAGAGGTGTTGCACTAATGCAGCTAGACACACCTGTCTGCTATATGAAATAAAAAATGCTTCATAAATGCAGGCAAAGCAGAGGAAAGTCTTTGTTCTTTAATTGCTGCTAAATGAGATACCAGTTCAAGGTTGCTCATATGAGCAACCGCTGACTGCAGGAAGATAACTTGGGTTGTATGAGCAAGATTTGTAGAATCAGACTCCAAATTTGCAGAGGATCACAGCAAAAGCAACAGCTAGTGAGGAATGTGAGAATCCAAGGTGCATTATACAGCTTAGTGTCTTAAGTGCTAAGATGTACCTGCAGTATAACTTTCTATGTTGCTGGGCTGGGATACTGCAACAGACTCTTGTAGTTCTTTCTCTCTGTACCCACTACTGACAAGCGCTCGCACTGTGGTCTGCGTGTTGCTTCAGCATCCCAGTCTCTAAGCTGGTATGGGTGGTACTACACCTGCTGGCTTCCCCACATGCCCCTTGTTTCTGAGGAACCGTGCACTGGACTACTGCTCTGTGATGTACATGTTAAGTAAAGACTCAGCCAAATGCAGTGCATGCAGTGGTGCTTACTCTACTTAACACTATTGCACATTGTCTCTTTTTCTAATGAATTAATAGCCATTACTTCTGAAGACTTAATTGTTATTACAGTTAGCAATATTGCTATGGAGACCAATTTGCTATTTCTGCACACAGATTCTGGACTTATTTACCCAACTGATTTCAATGCAGGGTACCAGTTTAAGTAATTCCAGGCCTGGTTCCAGTTAACTCTTAAAGAAAATAGGATGATTCATGTATACATCTCCAGTTCTATGCTAATCAGATCTGGGCTCAATCTCCCCTGATCTCTGCCGCTGTAATTTGACCTGTATCATATCTGCCTACAATGTAACACAATGGACTCAGTGTCTACATATCTATATATACATCCAGAAGCACAAACACACAACAGCAAAGGTTTGCCACATTTATGGGGCAGTTCCTATTACAAAATCTCCATGGCTGCTCAGCTTACAGGTCCCTTTAAAATCACACTGCAGCAAGGCCATCGAGCTTGGCTGTCTAACCTAAGTTACTAGGAGACACTTCTTCCACACCAGTCTTGTCATAGGCAACTGGCTCACAGAGTTTATGGTGCAGCAGCCTGCTACCTTTTGAGTACCATGGGCTGGTCACTAAAAGAATGATCTAGCTCTACAGCTGTCATCATGGAGGAATGGATATCTTTGGGGTTGACAGCTTTGAGATTGTCCTAAAAAGAAGCTATATGAAGATATTTTTTAATACAGGCAACACAGTAGAACACCAAAGCGTACAAGGAAGAGAAGGAAACAAGTATATCTACCTACTGACAAAAAAAAAAAAAAGGTGCCAAATTCTCATCTTACACATTCTAGCTGTTAAGCTGTCAGATATATGTAAGCTTTTGTATTGCACATCTGTTCCCAACTCCATGTTCATGGAAGAGGACCTAAATTTGTAATATAAATTTTCTGTCACCAAATACACATTTATAACCTATTCAAATTCAACCCTTTCAAGGATTTCTCTGTCCTGAAACAAAAAGAAGTTAGTCTTCTTGCTAACACGTCACTGCCTATTTCTACCATCTCTCACCTGGCACTTCCAGGACTACTCCTAACCGACTCGGATGGCAGTGAGGGCTAGCAAACCTTGGAGCGGTATTAGCTAAGCCTAACCAGACTGGTAATTCTTTGTAAGGCAGGTGCCAATTTCTGCAAGGCAGGGCAACATTCACGTTCCATTATAGAGGTATTACCACACAGAGTTAATCTTATATTCCAGATACACATATAACTTGCTAATTACATTTTGTACAATCATCATATTCAGATTCATGAAATTGCATATAATTGGTCAGAGGCTGGGTCCTGCTCTAGGTTTAACAGCTATAAATTATATTTAAGAATACGATTTTTCTTCCAGTAATAAGTTTTACTAATTTACTGTCACCACCTGCACAGGGGGCTCATTCAAAATATAAAAAGTAAAATGGTGTTTATTTAGGCCAGCCCATTATGTCAGCAAGATCTGGTGGGATGATTCACACAAATAAAGATTTTGCAAAATATTCCCATGACAGTTTCAGATCCCCAGGGAAGACTTTGAAAATAGCAAAAAACAATGAATTAGCTTTTTCAGCAATAATCGGAATAAGGAAGCCTAAATTGGCAAGAAAATTCACAATAATTTTTACAGAACTATACTTGCAATATTATGCTTCACAATTAATTATATTACCAAGGAAAAAAACCCAAAGCACACATGAGAAGTAGTGATTAATAAGGTTCTAGTTTGTTACAATTTCATTTGATGAAGGCCTGCTAGCTTGGTCAATATTTCATCCCTGGTGATTTCCTTTTTCACATGCTACTAATCCATGCTCCAGGTTTGGAAAACAGGCCAGTAGCTTTAAATAGTCTCTAATTCCTTCCATTTTACAGTGTCAGCTACGTTTCATTTTAAAAATATCTTAATTTTGAAAAATTAGTAACTATCCTCCATATGCTGTAAAAGAACAAAACTAGCAAACTGATGGCAATTTAATATTTTCTGGTTTAAAACAGTAGTTTACAGAACTCTGACACTGTCAATCCATTTTGCTGCTGTGAAGAAATCTTCACGTATTCTCTACTAATATACCCTCACCTGACCTTTCGAAAAATACAGTGTTATAACTGTTTCCTAAATAACACTTTTTCATATGCTTTGCAGTGACAGTAATTGTTAAAAACACCATTGAGAATGAAAATAAATCCAGAAACTTACAAAACAATGTCACATTTTCTGCATTGACTATGCTCAGTTCCTAAAGGGACTGATCAAGAAAAGAGACACCTTTCTCATGGCAGTTTCCCCTGCTTATCCTTTGCTCAACATAACCAGTAGCAGTCAAAGGTCAAGGGACAAACGAGAGCTACTCAGCTAAGTAAAGCTCTGCAAGAGACAAAGATAAATTGTTATGGATGTGGGAAACTGGAATGAATGAGAAATTAAAAAGATGTTCCCACTGGTCTGGCACCTGTAACAGAAGATGGAAAACCACACACCCTACTATGTCAAAACAGTTCACAAATTTTTGTCTAAGACTGCCTGGAAAAAATAGTGTGACATCTCTCCAAAATCAGTCAAACATTGAGGTGTTTACACAGGTTTTACTCACACACATAAATTCCAGATTGTAGGATATATTGAAAGATAAATCATATATTGAAAATCACTTTCTGTTTAAGAGCCGGATCTTTATATGCTGAGTTACTTTAGCAATCTTCCTGCAAGCAAACTGAACACAGGCCCAAAGTCAGAAATCTCAGTCAATATTTTGATGAAATTCACAGCACTTCATTATTTTAATAAAGTCAAAAATTCCACAAGTCCTTTGAAAGTTAAAAAAGTTTGCTTGAGAGAGAAATCTTTGGGGATTCAGTAGTGTTCAAGTTTTGATTCTGCTTTAATTCAAGTAGCTTTGCTTTTCATCAGCTGGTATCTTATTCAAGTAAAGCTTTATATTCCTTTTTAAGAATCACCGCTTTCTGTGAGGGGATTTGGCTTCAGTAATATGGGGAGGACTCCAAATGATAAATAACCTGAATATTGAACAAATGGCAACATTTCATTCATGCAGAGCAGGAAAATTTAGCCCCATGGGTTATGTTACTGGGAACTCCTTAAATCAAAATGTGGAAACTCAATATTGAGGTACATAAACTATCAGCTTTATTGATCACATCTCATGTGAGTAGCCATTCCTTCTATGCTAGAGCCCTAATTCTGCACGAGGCTGATTTCCTTCAGCTGGCTTAAGGGTGCTCAGCATCTTAAAAGAAAAAAAAAAATCAAAATATCCTGTTTCTGCACACCAGTATCTCAGAATAGAACATGGAGGAATACTCAAGGGTATTCTTTTTCTTCAGCTTTTCTGAAATCCTGATCAGGGATCTAAGAATACTGAAGGAAATTAATGGCTGCACTTGCCAGTGCAGGAGGTTGCCTATTTGGCACACACTGCAGCAACAGTATGAAATGCCTTCTGGTAAGAGGCCAATGTCATTTTGTTTTCTGATCTAGTGCAATGCTAGTAATCCATTCTACATATTTGCATAACTTGGCTTTATATCAATTTGAGCGACTCTTTACCTGTCATGCATGGTGCAATACTGAGTGGATGCAGAAAAGGACAGGCAGCAGAGGGTGAAGGAAGATGCCAAGGTTACAAAACACTGCTCCTATGTACAGTCGAGCTTTATTTGCATGAGAAGCTTCTCCAGCACAGATATAGGTGCAAGTGGAGAACATCAGAGCTCTCTATCAGGCAATATCCTCCCTGGCCCATTCCAGTAAATTCTCCTCAGTGGCATGTTTTATTGCCCTGGAGACACCACGTGATGGTTATTTATTTAATTGCTTGGAAAGCCCAGCCAAGGAAGGGTGTCTCAAATTTGGCATGTTAGTTTCCTGCTTGCAGATTTACAATTTAGCACCATTTGGGTTTTCAGAGTCTCCTTGTTAAAAGTGTGAGGGGCCCATTTCACCAGATGAAGTACAACTGCTTTGTCTGCCTCCCAACAGCCAATATCCCCCCAAAAGGCACAGAGCAGAAGTGCAGTCTGCTGGAAAACTGGTGTGTGCCACCCCTCCAACCACTGATTAATATTCGACATATTCTCTAAGCAGAGCTCTATATCAAGTTCAGTGTTTTCTCTGTCCTGCCCTTTCCTTCCCTCCTCCTGCCTAATTTTGTAGACAGACAGCCATAATACGCAATAGAAGCATAACTCTTTAAACTGAAAATGTCATCACTTAAGAATACAAGAGAGTGGTATGTGTCATGTATGTCTGCAAAATGCAGTTGCTGTCTGTTACAGTCTGTAGCAACTTTTAAATCTGTCATCACGGCATGAATTTCATATTAAGCTCCTTCCCAGTGCTTTAGCCAGGAAGTAAAGGGGGGAACATACTGTATCATTTATGGGCATGCTGGTGCTGGGTCAACCATGACATCACTCTCCACTCCACTGAGCTGTAATGAGGTGAAAAGGCAGCTTTAGAACAACATAGCTCTTTATTTATTAGGAAAATTTAAGTGTGCGTGTATTTCAATTTATGATAAAACTGAAAACAAAGGTTATGGGCTATAGCTCTCCTACAGCATAAAGGAAGGGAGGGGGGAGGGAAGGCGTTTTTTAGATGGTGAAAGATTTAATGCACATAAAGCATGGAAGATTGAAAGTTCTGGGCAGACTAAACTCCTGCACTGACAACCCGACCTATTAGAGATGGTACACAGCAAATTCTGCTGCCGTCAAATTGTACCATATACCTTGATCAGAGCATGTCACTGAAGCAAGGGTCTAGTGAAGACTAAACTTCAAATTCAAAAGGATGTAAGCATATCAGTTGAGCACAGAAGAAACAAAATTGGTGAGGGTTGGAGACTATCAGCACCCTTGACTGCAGAAGGTTCCCTAGAAACCTGACATGTTTTTTGAGAAGTTGGGCAGTTCACAGCATCTCTCCAAATTAATGCTTAAATACAAGATGGACATTCATGCTTTATAGTGAGGGCTTCTACTCACAGCTGGAGATAGCACAAACGAGATACTAAAAAGTAGAACAGGACAACACAGAATAGGTCTGTTCAGACTTACAATTAACTGCCCTTGTTCCTTTTTTTCTCCCAACTACTCCTAGCGTTCTCTTATTTTAAAGGTTGACATAATATTTTTCATGCTGAAGTGAAAAAGGAACATATTATTTTTACTGCAGGCACAGTCCCAGCAGTCAGGTTTTTCTGGGAAGCACTGCAAAAGCATCACTGCTGCTTACTTCCATATTTTGATTCTTGCCTTCCCTCTGAGAAGGGCATCCCAGCACCAGCTGATCACCACCAGCCTGGCAATCCAGTCTTCCTTGGCACACACAGGAACCCTGCACCCATAGTGTTCAAAAAAATTTCTAGAACACTATATGCAAGCTGGAGTTTTTGTCTGTACAGTACCAGGCCTATGATAGGAACTTCTAGCCACTACTGCCATTCAAATAATAACAAGCACACTGCTACATGTAATTACACCAATCTTACATGTAGGTTTAAGTAACAAATTTAAAGTTTGATGTTGAGGTGTTTTCTCTGTTACAAGATGTTACTGCAACAGCTCTAGCCCCAAGAAAGGGAAAGCCTGAAATTGGTCTGTAGCCAGATCATCTAGGCTTCTAACCTTCCTAAAGCTCGGAAACCCCTAACACCCAGTCAATGCCTGAACAGTATTTGGCAGAAAATACTCCATGAAAAACCCATCTGGAAGAGTCAGTGTCAGTCCCTGAAAGTTTTCAAATTAGTGGTAAGCTGATGTCTCAGTACAGTGCTAACATACAACGCACCACTGGAGTTGTAATTTTTCAGATGAAATGTAAAACTACATTCCACAGTGTTCACAGAGGTTTAAGAAGCCATTATATGTTTCTCAAAGCAACTGTATTATTACTGGCCAAACTCTCACATGGGGGAATTAATTCCGTGTAGTATATTTATCCCAAGAAGTGAAAATTGGTTGGGTTTTTTTATTTCATACATGTATCCAGCAGAAGTCACAGACATTTTTAAGATCATGTTTCAAAAGCAAACACTAACCTTCCAGGAAAAAAGGGATGAAGTAGGCAGAACTGATAATTTTGTATATATTCTTTTTTTCTGCCAAAAATATCCACTAGAAAGCACTAAGATGCAAGGGCTACATTTCCAATTATGCTCTGCAATTTATATGTAAAATAAAGAGCTGAGTAGATGGGGCATTTCATGTAGAAGACAACCAAATGTAAGCAAACCCCAGACATCTCTCACTCTTTATTTTCTTGATTTTTTGGGGGTAAGGGTACTCTGCTATATTGTCTTTTTCTGTTCTCTCCCCATTCTAATCAGGTTCCAGTTATCTACAGATTTCCTTGTTTAGGAAGAAAGGTTGAAAGAACTGCCACAAGTACAAAGTCTCTTAGTCCACAACTCAGCCTTAAAATATCTTTGTCTTCTCAGTGCACATTTGAAAATCATTCTGGAAATCTATCCACGGAATCTATTAGCTAAAATATTTTTATTTAAATTTGACTTATAAAACATTCTCTCTACTTCCCCTCACATGTGTTCCTTGTTTCAAATACAGCATGAACCAACAGTAAACATTGTTTTCCATCACTAACTGTGATGGAAAGCACCTGGAAGACAAAAGATGACTGAGAGAATGAAAACCAAGATTATGCAGCATGAACCAAATTCATTCTTCATATATTTCCTCAAATGCTGACCTAAATTGAATTACACTGTGAATGAGTCTGTCTCTCTATCTGCATTTCTTATTAAATTGCTTGCTGTTAGCATCTGCCTTTTCATTATACCTTTTGGCCTTTTCTTCCCCATTAATAACCCCACCATATGCCCAAAGTTCAGTACTTCCTTCACTGAATTTATTTTGCCATGTACAGATTCTTTAAACTGTTTCCTTTTTTAGTATGTGAAACAACTTAGTAGAAGACAAGAAGCATAGACTAAAATACCCGCTACTTGCATGATACTCTTTTCAACAGGTAGCCCTCTGGACCTTTCTATGTTTAGTAGTCCTGTTTCTGACACCTCCAATCACACCAAACAGCATGGAATTCCCTACAAATCTACAGTCTTCAGAAAGGAAGAGAGAAAATAGCAGAACACATCATTATGTCACTATATGAATCCAGAACGGGTTACTCTTGAAAACTCAATACAACTTTGCTTTCTCTAGATCAAAAAAGTTGTAGCAGAGTTTGAAAATGGAAAGAAAAGGGCAGAAAAGACAATTGGGACTTGTAGTGACTTCAATACAGAAACTATTCAACAGAGCAGGAGTCCTCAGCTTAAAACTCTGCCTTTGAGAAGACATGATCCTAACTGTAAAAATCAGAAGCTGCATGAAGCTGAAATGTCTTTTCTAATACAAGAATTAAACAATATCAAATTAAAAATAGTTCAAACAATGCATAGTTATACTAACAAAATTAGACATAAGATTCTGGGAATGCTGAAGATTCAATGTGAATTTTAAAAGCTGGTCAATATTTTAATGAAAGAAAAATCCATCCAGGACCATTAAACACAAACTTATCACCTTAGCTTCATGAGATCCTAGAGCTATACATCAATGAATGCTAGGAGAACAGAGAGGAGATTATCACTGTATGTTTGACCCAATCTCGTGCCCTTCTGTAGGAAGCTATCAGTGGCCACTGCTGGAGGAAGAAATCTGGGCTAGGCTGCTAGAGGAATGCTAGTAACACTAGCAGCAAAAATTTAAACCCTTGTGGTCTGGCACAGCTCACTGTCTGTGCAATGAGAGGTAAGAATGGACGTGTACTCTGGCCCCAGCTGGTCCAGTTCAGTTAAAATCCTAACCCGAGCTCTGGAACACCATACAGATCTTGCCCAACTTTCTCCTGCAACAGCAGCGACATTCAGTAGGTGAGGAAGCAGCAGAGAGCTACTCTGTAGCGCCTTGCGCTGCTGTGGTGAGATTCACAAACGCCCCTCTGATAATGGCTGTACCACCTGCATGTGATACTGCACAGCAGTTTGGTTCTAAAGCGGGATGTTTGTCTCGTGCTTGGCCTGTGCACCGCCTGACACCACAAACAAGGGGGTTCTTTCCCATTTCCATTCTCTAGTATTTCTCACAGTGCCTTATAATCTGTACAGGAAAAGCAGAATGGCAAGAAAGACAATGAAACACAATGCAGGAAGATGCCAAATCAGTCAGAACCCCCCACCCTATCCACATACAATCAGCGCCAGCTGTAGTCCAATTAAACTTAATCTAGTCACATGCTCATGTGTTCCTCAGAAATTAGAGGAAATCAATTCAAATGCTAATGAGAAAACCCATAATTTATTATCTGCTGAGGAATGCATGTTACATTAATTTTAACTGTAAACAATTATTTTTATTGCAAGATTAATTACACCATCTTACACAACTTCCTTTTTTCATATTTTTTGAAGGAATTAGCTTTCTGCTACTGTTTTGTTGATCTGTCACAGTATTTTAAGCCTGGAAAACTATAATTAATTTAGGAATACTACATATGTGGTTTCTATTCTTCTGTCAGAGGAAAGTGGGACAAATGCCTGGGGCAAAATACAAAAAGATCTGGCTGAAGCTCTTGGCCTAAACAGAAGTACAAGAGCTGGAAAACTGCATTCTTTATTGGAAAGCTGGAGCTAAAAATATAAGATGAGAAAAGAGAGAAACTCCAGATAAAAGCAAAAATAAATTTAATGGGGTATTAGCCAAAAAAGACTGAAAAATAGAATTTTGAGTTAACCCAAAATGTCATTCAGCTAGTTGAGTAGTTTCCTTTATTTTTAGTTGATCCTTTTTCTTTTTTTTTTTTAAATTAACTTCATTACACCATCAGGAAGTTGCAAAATATTTTATCAGCAGAACACAAGGAAATAATGGAAAAGGAGAAGCTCCTCAGGAAAGTCGATCTTGCTTGCTGACCAGAAGTCTTACTCTTTTTCTATAAAGCATGTGTGTAAAATGAAACATCTGCATTATAGCTGAAGTTTATGGCAGTGATACAGAGGTGCAGAACAAGAAAAATAATCCAAACAGTATTTTTTTCTGTTTCTAGACTTTTTTTTTTAAAGCCTAATCTTAGAAATGTCTTTTCTAATCTTAGAAAATGTCAGTGATAAAATGCCTTATCCTAAGCAGCCCATTATTCTTTTATGTGTTTGATTTTTACCACTAATAAGAATTCAGACACCCTTCCCAAAATAAGAATCAAAACCAGAAGTGCATTTAAAGCATTAATTTAATGGCTGGACAAGCAAGAAAGACCATTTAATGTAGTAGTTTCATTTCGCATTAATTCCCAGGAGTTTCTTCAACACAACTAAATCTGGTCCATGGGTTACTGGGATGACTGAGGGGGGCTCCTGTTTTGGGGCTACAACTAAATAGATTTTTTAAATAAATATTTTAGCACTACCATTGGCCACATTATAGGAAACATGACAAGAGTAGCTCTTTTCGTCCTTGCAAATCTTTCACAAAGCTGATTTGCCCTTCAGCTAATTTATTAACTACTCATAATGTATTCAAAGACTTAAAGCATATCTGAATTTGTGTACCATTTAAAAAAACTTCTACAGTACTTTTTCTTTCCTGCTGTGTGTCTAGTAAATGCAATCACATGTATCTGTTTATAATAAATGGCTAACACTTTTTAGCTGAGAAAGAAGTCTAACTGCAAATAACAAAGAATTGCAGATACCCTGGTTCTGCACAAATAGCCTCACTCACATGCACATAGTGAGGATAAGATCGTATTCAACTTCAAACCATAGTGCAAACAGAATAGATTACAGTAAATATTCACCAAAGCATCTGAAGATGAGTTTCAGAAGGCTGGGCAGAATGAAATATTTGTCCCCAACTTGTGGGTTGGTTTTTTTTTAAATTCAGATTGGTACCTTGTAGAGAAACGGGATGAGATTATAACAGCTCACAAATTTCATACCTAAAGAGCTCAGCAAAAATAGCCCAAATTTCTTAGTGTTTCTTTCACTGTCTTTATCTTTCTAATAAACACAGAAACTGATTCCACACAAGGCTCACTCACTCTTCCTTCATCTTAGTGTTAAAAAATACCATCCGTGTTAAAAATCTGTCGTGGAGGACTACTGTTAGCTATCAAGAAGTCTCGTTCATAATGCAAAGTTGAAAGGAAACAGAGGGCAAGGGAACCTCAAACCTCTTCTGTGTCTGCTGGGCCCTATACTTCATCAGACTGTGTGATTCAGCAGTGACCCAAATTATGCTTCTCCTGCTCTAAAACACCTTTGGTTTTCGGAGCTAAGCTGAATGTGACTATGTCATTTGTTGCATTCGTTAAAAGAGTTGAATGCATTGTAGTTCCTGGTTCATCACCAATACTGTTAAACTGTAAACCTCTCTACAAAGCAATAAAGTAAATGGAGCATACCAGCATTTATCACAAGTATGTTAGGAACCAGTGCTGCCATGAAGCTCTGGTTAAGTAATGCAATCTTGATTCAGTCTTCATGCTTCAAACCCATACATTCTGAACTCCCTCCCAAGAAAACTAGAGAATATCATGCAGCCACTCTGGCCCCTTTGTACTTCACACAATGACAACATACAATGACTACAGGAATTTTTCCTTGGCACAGGGTATTAAGTTGCCATGGTGTGTATACCAACACACCATCTCCCAGTTTGCTTGAGCACAACCTGCAGTTCATTCTGATTAGCAGAAGCTTTGACATCTGTTTTTTCTGACACTTCTCAGCAAGCCAAAACAGTGCTGAGTTTTCAAGAGAAGGATGCAGACTTTTTCAGAGAAGTATTTAGTGAGACAATAATAATCACTACAGTTTTAAGAGTGGCTTTAAAGACAAGCTAAGGAGAAAATGGAACCACAATTCTAATCCTGTTAAGCAAAAAGCCCTAAATAAAAGTCATTAAATTGTGTATTTCAAAACTTTATAGTTCAAAGTAAGACAGAATTATTAGATGCTTCCAGCTGGCCATCTGTTAATCAGAAACCATTAAGTTTCATTCAGACAGCCCACATCGATTCCCAAAATTTCTAGTTAAACCAAAATCTTTGGCCCCATTGGGGTATTAAATAACTTGCTGAAGCAGAAGGTAGATGAGTACAAATAAGAGTCCAATAGACAAAACTTCAACACAGGCAGGAAACTGATGAGGTGAGATATGCCCAAGTGATCTCAGCAAATGAACTCTAGCCTCCACTATTGAGGACCTTCCCCATCTGTGTTGCAGGTGTATTCCCTCACAGACAGCAGTCATTCTAACACAAGTACGTGAGCAAGACAAGTCAGCTACATCTAGAGGTTTTTCTGTACAACTCAGAACACTGGTTCGCATTATCTGGTATGTCAAGTTATGGTCAGCCTCTCCTCCTTTAGAGGAAGCTGCAAACAAACAAACCCCTTGTATCTACATACCTAATTGAATGTCTGGGGAAATGTCTTCTTGACTGGTTGAAAACTCTGAAGCTTGAGAACTCTTTTTAACCAGTCTTAACGCAGAGCTGGCTTCATCAGAAAACTGTGCAAAAGCATTTTGGAAAGAGCAAAGCAAGTATTTCAGTTCTTGCTACAACCCACAAAAGAAAGGGAATTCAGATTTGAAAACTCAAAGGACAGAAAAGGTAACTGGAAACCATTTTCACTGCCATCCCCACTTTGTGTCCCTGCTAAACACACAGGTATTGGGCTTTCTCATTGAAGCTGGGTAACTTTTTTTTTTAAAAAAAAGATCTAATCACCCTTTCTTTAAAAAAATGTAAGTTATGGTGAGTCCTCCACCTCACCTGGCAAGCAGTTCCTGCATCTAATTACTCTCCCAGCTTCCAGTCATTTGATCTTGCTATGCTTTGTCAGCAGGACAGAAGAGCCCAATTATCACATTTTTTTTTCATGGAAAGGTATCCAAGTGCTTCTTGACCTTATTTTTAAGCTGTGCAAGTAGAACCCCTTGCTTCTCTCTTGGAAGAATAAGGCTTGTTTATTGACACCTGCATAACTTTCCTAATTTGCATTTGAACTTTCTTCCACATCTACCTCTTGTAGGGTAATCTCCAGAAAACACCACAATCATATGAGTGATCTTGCCAATAAACTTTGCACTTCTTTGCTTCTACTGATACTTCTCATATGGCCAAAGACCCATTTACCTCTTTTAGCTACAGCATTGACTGTCAAACTGAATATTCACAAGGTTCTACAGTTTTCTAAGACAGAATTATTGCTTACGTTTTTCACTTCTAGGTGCAATATATGTTATTATATTATAGCAAGTATCTATAGTGATACTAACATGCAACTGGAAATAACACAACTGGTCTGTGACCATGTCACTGGGTCACTGAGATTCATATGACAATGTGCTTTTTCTTTATTGTTACTAGCTCACTAATGTGCACCTTATCTGCAGACTTTAGCAACTCATCCTTTTTGGCACTGCCTAGATTTTTTGATAAAAATATTAGTATCAAAACCAAACCTAGATGACTGGAAATAAAGGTACCAAATTAATCTCCCCCATATGCAAAAATATGTTTTTATATCTGTTGTTAGCCTATTTTTAATCCTTATAATAAGTGTTCTGTTGATATAATACAAGTTTTTTCCTAGTCAAAATGGTCTAAGATGAATAAAGTATATCCAGACCACTGCAAATAGAGTCCCCTTAGCACTTACAAACAGACAAATATATGCTGCTTGCCTGCTCCACTTGAAAAGTAAACCAGGTTAGCTAAAGAAAAGCGGCTTAGCTAGGACACACACAGGCTAATTGCAATGGGCCATACTCAACTGTAAAACTTCTGTCAACAACTCAATTGTCAAATGTTTATATACTTACTGGATGTCATTCAATTACAAAAGTTGCCTATAAACAAAAAGCTGGCAGGTGATTATACCCAGTGACTTAATTGCTCTCATTCCCATGAAAGACTTCCTGGTTTGGAATCTCACCTTTTAGGTAGATGTGTGGACAGAAAGCCTGAATCAGGGAGGGTCATTTACTGCTTATCAGAAGCCATGATGAATATTTGAGTAGCTGTACAGCCTCAGATGTGACAGCTACCTGTGTACTGCCATAGCTTCCTCACAGATAATGTTGTAAGCACTCCCAATACAAACTGAAATGTTATCCTATGTGCAGGCTGATATCAGACCATCTGTGAGTATAAACATTTGTGCAGATGAATTCCTGCTGTATATCAGCTGATGAACATACAGATGAGTTTCCTCTGTGTAAAACAAACTCTTTCTGACTAATCAACCTTTGCATCTTGACACTTCAGTAGTATAGTATATACATCCTTTCAGCTCTGCCATCAGAACGTAATAAATCTTCCTGCTAGTGTCATAATACTCTTCTGAGTATTTATAGTTACAAAAATTTAACTCTTGAGTGTATGTTAAAAAACATAGAGAGGATTGATTGTTAAAGTAAAAATCAATCTGAGGGATTTGATGATTTAACAAGCCGCAAAAGTATATAGATGTATCACAAAAACTTTGATGGATTTATAACTTTGTAATCCATCCCTCCTCATCTATTATCCTGTAAGTACAATATTAGCAATCATTAGTAGCAAGACGAGATAGAACACTGACATCTTCCTGACACAATATGACCATAACTGGAATCTTCTAATACACAAATGCTTTTACCTGGCTATTAATAGTGCCCTTCACTAAAGATGGACTGGTATTGCCAGCCGTATTGAACGACTGAAGTTTGCTATCAATCCTGGAAGTGTCTGCTCCGGATGGTTGTACCTACCGGAACAATAGTGGAATGCCAGCCAGACTACTGCATTACTGTTCTTACCAGTACTTTCATTTATCTCTGTAGAAAGACAATCATTTAAAATTAAATCCATAGTAGGAAGGGAGATTGGGATACTTTTCAAGATCTCAGAATCAGAATCAAGACTCTGATCTCCACAAAAAAATGTTTTCATTTTGCCACGATTCTCCCATGTGCATGAGACCTCAAGATTATGGGCACAGGCTGGGACCAGCAGCGATGTCAAATGAAATCAAGAGCTTACTAGATAACATCTCTTTGTACCATCACTGCAATAGCACTTTTTCTAAGGTTTTAAATTGTCTCTAAGTAAATTTATACAGGCTATAAGAGTACAAAGTATCCACCAAAAACGTTTACCACAGAAGATTGCCACTAGCTTAATTTTAAACACATTAGAAGAAAAAAGAACTCTGTCACTTGTACGCTAACAAAGCAGTATAGGTCTGTAAGTTATATACACCATGGATGTCAGCAGTTTAAGCAATACAGTGAACAGCTTGGGCCACTGTACATTTTGCTTCTTCCTCCCCGTGGCACATTTTTGGTCAGTGACAATTGTGTTCAAGCTTTTAAAACTCTTTACAGAACCAGGTGTTGTGAATGCCACGATTCATGGCCAAGCCAGATGGAATCCCCCAAGTTTCCCTGTATCTCTTACTGCCGCACATTTTCACCCTATAAGTGGATGCATTTTATTGCTAAAGTGTCTTATCTTCTTTATACTACTGTAAATCTCCCACAAGTCCTTTAATGATAGCTGGGTCATTTTGCATTTATGCTTGTGTAAATCAAATAAAACCGCAATTTTTGTCCACACTTTTAAGAGAAAATATTCCCATTTGGTTCGCTTTGTTTTAGCTATGTGAGAAATTCACAACAATTACAATAGCCTGTAACATGTTTAAGGCATTTGGAAATACATGGCATTACATAAAGTATATCATATGCATTTATTATTTTTCTGTCAGTAAATACTAAAGAAATTCCTGCTGTGCCCCATTGAGAACCTAGTTGGGGATAACGCTATGTCAAATTATGAGCTCCAACATTTCTCAACAGGGTTTGTCTACAGGAGCAGGGCTGTGAATTGCATCTTCATGCAGGTGTCTAGGCCAACTTTTTGGTGACAACGAGCCATTCCAGGTTCAAGCCTTTTGTTAAACTCATCTTACACTTTCATAACTGGACACCTGGTACACTGCAACAGATTTAAAACATAATATTTAAATACTAGTAATTGGTTATATGAATCAAATAATGAGACAGTCTTTCTGCATCAGAGTGATTCACCTTGAACCCTGCATGGAGTCACCTTCCAGGTACCTCCTCAGATATTTGCAAGAAGCTCATAGACCTTCCAGTGTGAATGCATGACCGAACAGGATTGGTCAAGAAAACAGAAAATGCATATACAATTACATAAATATTTTGCCTGCAAAGGCAACGGGTATACATTTCCTCAGTGGGTCAACACGCCTCAAAGGTTGCCTTCCTTAAATCCATCATCTTCATATACTTCTCACATCCTCCTTATTCAGGCCCAGTCAAGGAATATCTCCATATTTGGCCCAATCTCACTATTTAGGTTTTTTTATTTCAAAGAAATAAAAATCGACCGACAAAACGGCACAAGGCACACAGTCACACTGAGTGCCGATTGTGATTGAAGCGTCCTGTTCATACTCGCACGTTAGCATGTATTGTCCTTTGGGTGAATCTGTGGTATAAAGAGTCTGTAAGGAAACCAGGTCTGTAACATTTTCATCAGTGAGCACATCACAGGTTTCACCTCAGCCCCTGAGCAACCAAACCAGCAGCTAAAAACTGCACACTTGAATATTTATGAAAGATCTTACTAAAGCTGCTTCTACAGATGTATTCTCCTTCCATTGTGCTTTTTTCTCCCAGAAAGCACAAAATAGACACTTTTAAGAAAATTTTCTAAACATTGTTTAAACATTATTGTCACAAGCCTGAAACAAAATTGTATTAAATCACTGCTGTATTGAAGACGATGTCCCAAACCTGAAGACTAAGTATGTCACTGCATGATTAGTCTTAGCAAATTTATGAACCCATTTTAAGCATCTGCAGGAGCGTTTCACCATTCACATCAATGAATTATATCTATGCAAGGATCCCTTAAAAATTATTCCAACACCTGCCTCGCTCACGTAAGTAGCTTTGTTAACATCTATGAAGCTACGCCTATGAAAAAAATACAGTTCCTGGGTGTTTCCAGGATCAAAGGTTTGGGCATCCTTGTAAACTTTTGCACAAAATTGGTGTTAGAAAAAAATCTGTTGCTGGTATGTTCACCGCTCTTTACTCCTGCAAGTGCTTGCAGAATCAAGGGCTTTTATTCATACCAGTAGAACACATTTCCATTTCATACTTTGTCCAGGTGTTCTTTGCATTTTGAAATTCCTTAGAAAATATTACTTTGCCACGACGGAAAGACGGGACACAGCTTGATGCAAGCAAAAGTCCACTTATTGTATAAAATCATTCCTTTAAATATGCTCAGAAGACAGCGTGCTTTAAACGGATTGGTCTATCATACATACACTGCTCCCGGGGCTGCATCTGATTGGTCAGCAGTCTACTGTCATGCCAGCAACTTTATCTTACCATGAAAATACACCTTCTAAAACCTTACCAGACAGAAAGCATACGTTATCTAAGGAAGTGGTTTCTTCTGGAGCCTGCCCCAGCAGGGGGCCTGGAACTTTGTTTATTACAATCTTGCCACATACCATGGCTTATGGCCTACAGGCTCCATCACATCATCTATTAACCTAGCAGTCCTTGAGGCTTTGTCTTTCAAGCCCCATGCCACATTACTTTTGTGAATATTAAGTTTTAATTTCTATAGTGGGTGAACTGTACTAATATTTTAGTACTCCATATCCACTACACAGTGGAGGATTTTTGGTCAAAAATCTCACATTATAAGCTTGGAGGTACATGCATACAGCTAGATACATAGTCCATTCTTGACAGATTTTTCTGGGTTTACTTCTTTCTTTTGGATGCTATTAAGTGGTAATCAAATATTCCAAGAATTATTTTTGGAGGGAAAGAGTTCCCTGTTTCCAAACAGCCTATTTTATGTTCAACAGATTCTGGTGTTCTCAAATAAGCAGTATGTAAACATTTATTCAGCTGATGAAGACACCATGTAGATTGGAGAATCTTTAATGCGCACAAAGATAGCACATTCCACTCCTTTGTTTATGACATTCAGAAGGAAAAATTTTGTAAGATTTACATTTACTAAAAATACTTCACACATAGTTAAAATAAATAAAACCAGTACTTTCTTCCTGTAGTCATTATGGACCTGATTTTGTAATCATGCAAGCGCCAGAAATTCTTTCCTTCTGACTTCAAATCTTTCCAGAAACTGCCGCTATGCAAGCATACTTTTTGGATCTTCCACTAATTATGGACCTGATTTGCAAATACCAACTCACCAAAGACTTCTTATAACAACTTATCACCACTTATGAGTCATCCTACAATAATTTACAAGGTTGGATTACAATTTTATAGACATAATTACTGCATTGAGTACATTGAGTAATGCACTCTTCAATGTTATTTTCCCATCACATCACACATCTTTTCATTCTTTACCATCACACTATAATAGGCAGGACTAGTAAGAATGGTACTATCTACTTAGGAACATAAACCAAAATATTTTCTGTATTTACGTGTAAAATTCTCTCCTCTTCTGGTCATAAAAATGGCCCCTTCTGTGTGAATGTCAGGCCAGGACCTGGTCAGGAGTGAAGCACTGCAAGTGTCATACTTGCAGGGTCTGTGTGTGCACATGGTTACCTGCAGGCCCAGCCAAAGGTCACAAAGGAAGTCCATGACAGAATTCCCTCAGATCATTTTAAGTATCCGCATATCAAAGATCGTTTCTGTTTTCAGCTGAATTTCAAATCATGTTCAGAAGTTCTTTTTGTTCCAAAGGCTTTGAGGTATCTCATTCAAAGCCATCTCAAGCATGACCATACACTGTATTTTATCATGTACTCATTTCCTCAACAGCCCAGGCTAGGGAATATAAGAAAAAACCCTCATGCTCTAAACGGAAGGCTGCTCATTGTTACGCTCCTCTAAAGCGGGGGAACCGTAAGCAACAAACAATGGTTTGCCTACAGAACACGGATCTATCTCAGCTCATCTAAAAGCATGGAGTGAACTCAAATAAATAAGGACCACTGCAAACCCCGTGCCATTCCATTACCAGTGCAAGGCACATTTCTTTGGCGTTGCTGTCCCTAAAATAAGCCCAGACCAACCTGTTAATTTTAAAATAAAACCTTAAATCTCTAGCAAACCAAGATGGTTCCACTGCACATGCTTCTTTCCTGAAGAGAGCGTGAGAGAATGGGCACCATATAACAGATATTAGTCACATTCCTTAATGAGCTGCTGAGCTCAGAACTGCTATGAAAACATCATTTAAGAGCCTAAATATAATGGAAATTTGGAACTAAACCTATGTGACTTGGGAAACCCAAACAGAGAGCTTTAACAACAGAGTCTTAATATGAAAATGTGTAGAGGCAGAAAAGACTCACTTGTGTGATGTCTATGGCATGTAACTGCAATTCACCAAACAAAATACATTTTAGATGTTTTACAGAAAGTAAATGAGTATTTCCTGACTTCATGGCCATGACCTTATCTCCAGAACCATTTGTTCTGATCACAAGTTTAGACCTATACATGGGAGGCTTTATGCCTATCAACAGTAAAGATGTAGATTTTACTTAAGTCTAAACCAATTTCTTTTTCTTTGATCTACACTTGCTTTATGCACAGTCATGTTTAAGGACTCCACCCAGTGAATCCTTCCTGGAATAGAATACCCAGAAGAGAACAGGACTCTCCACAAATAAGAAAGGTATTTTTTCAGAATCACCAGCAAAGTAACAACGCAGTCAAAATATCAATTCTCCCTTAAACTAACAACTGCCTATACTATCTCTGTTTTGTTATGAAAGACTGACATATTGAGGTCTTCCTAAATTTAACAATTGCTGCCCCTCGATTTACGCTACATCCAACTATTGTTAAAATTGGTTTTTAAATAAATTGTCCAAAAATTGCTGTATTTTTTCATTAGTGCTACTGGCCTCTAGAAAACACTTTCCCCCTTTTATTCCATGTTCTTATACTTTTGTCCAGTGTTCTCCATTTAATCTCCCTATCTTTTAACATAATTTCTCTATGAAGACACACCATCTGTACCTGTGGTCTACCTGACATGACACATGCTTATAGTAACACGTTAAATGCATGGGTGATATATGTTAAAATGCATTAAAGGAATTCCCTTTTTTTAAAAAATACAAATATGTAGAAGAGTAATATCACCTAAAAAGTCAATTGTATGGCACCTAAGCAGAAGCTGTAATTCTTTGACCAACTCTAAAACTGAACTAGTAGATCTGCATGAAGCTTCAGCCTACTGCCATTACAATTAATCTTACAATTGAAATGAGAAGTGATATTGCTTCAGGCCACTCTTGCCATTCTAAGAAGAGTAAGGTTGATGCTATCGGGGACAAGAAGAATCATGGCATCAGAAACACATTTGTTACAGTGGAAATAATAAACAAAGTAAAATTAAGAATAACAGTGAACCAAAACTAAACTTGAAGTTCTAAATGTCACTGAGCTTTAAATGCCAGTGAAGTTCACATTTAATTTCTGTAGATAACCCTCTCTGGCCAAGCCAAAATCCCATGGATAAACTTTAGTGAACCTTAACTGAATGTGACTGCAGATGCAGTAGAAAGAAATGTGTGGCTAGCTACCACCCAAAATATTTAAATACAAATTAAAACAAGCAGTAGACCGACAAATACCAAGAATAATTCTAAGAATAATCCTAAAGACACGCTTATGGTAAGGTGCCCATCCAATTTCTAACTGAAAAGGGATGCTTTAATAGTATGCCTCAGCTTTTCTGGGGGGAAAAAAAAAAGAAAAAAGGCTAAGCTGAAGCTAATTTTATTATTCAGAACTTCTAGGATAAGAGAGAATCACAAACATTTGGGAAAAATAAACACAAGCACCAGCAAAAGGCAGCATTAATATATGTTTAGGGGAAGGGAGGAAAAGAGGAGTTTGTAAATTTCTGTTTTGAGTTATTGTACCAATGCTGGGATAACTGAAAGAAGTCAGCTGGATGTGATTATACAGTGACACCACACCAACCTCAGGAACCTAGAGCTCTAAAGTAAGCTCAGAGCTCCCTCTCAGCCTAAATAGTGTTATTACGTGCTGTTATGAGATTGTTTTCAAGCAAACTTACTTAATATTGATGCTACCTGACTATTGAAAGGTCTGAAGGGTATTTTCACATTTCTGACCATTATAGTAAAATTTTTTGTTGTTTCTACATACCTTTAATTTTTATTCAAGTCACTATTTCACTATTGTCAGATCTTCATTTCTATGTCTTTGGAGCAATATCTGGATTTTTATAGGAACAGATCAGATTTTTATCTGTGGCCTATTCAGAATCAATGAACAAGATTTTATGTCACTTATGAGACATAATTCAGATTATGAAAGCAGACAATGGTAAAACCATTAATACAGCATCTATATGTGCAATTATAGTCTACAAGAGCAGCTAATAGAAAACGTTCCAGATAAACAATCAAAGCAACTAATTGACATTCAGAGAACCCCCTTTATCCCATTTTTTTTTCCAACTAACAAAAAGTGCAAGTGTATAGGCATATTTGTAGAAGGTCTGCTATTTAAGAGTCACTTAAGCAAAGATTTTAGCAGAAGTACTGATGTTTGTAGTGCATAGATCCAACTATGTTTAGATGCAATAGCATATGAAAGAATAATGGACAGCTTAGGACATTATGCATGTAGTAAATAGTATTATAACTGTTCCTTAACAGAGACTTTCCAAAACTTGTATTGCTTTTAATAGACTAATAAATATATAGCATATGGAAAATCGCTTTTTACTTCAATGGAAGTGGAAATGAGGCTGATACATGAGATACAAACAATGTTCCTGAAGGTTCTTCATTCCCCAAAGCAGTCTTTTTGCTCACAAGAATGCTGTGTATTACTGCCACCACACTTAATGAAGAAAGACTATGATTTTCCAAATTTTGACAGAAGCAAGTATATTGATGAATAAGCATGTAATTGTCTTGTTTCAAACTGGTTTAGATGCTACATAGAATGTGCATTCAATGAAGAACAGATTATGGAAGCTTCCCAAAACTCTCAAGGAAGTGACTATAAAACAAAGAAAAGAAAGTACTTTTTTTTCATGAAGTGCATAATTGAACTGTAGAACTGAAAAATAGATAGGAATCCTTAATTAGATAAAATAAGGACAGATAGTACAGCACTGTTTATTAGCCATCAGTGCAACAACAGTACTAAACGGGTTCAGGTTTATCAGTTCGGACTTCAAATCAGCACTCTAAGAGAAGGTGGACAGCAGAAGGCCAGAAGGTAGGGAAGATGCTAAGGTACAGGAGGAGCACTCAAGAGGGTTTGCAATAAGGAATCAGCAGAAGTCTTGCAGCAGAAGGTGTTAGAACTATGACTCACATTCATGAGAAGGCAGAATTTTTTTAAACCTGATCCTTCGCTTGTTTTTTTGGTTTTTTTTTTTTTACACAAAGATAGCAGTTGAAACATGGAACAATGAGAAAACAAAGTAGGGCTCTTCAAGAGCAGATATTGAATGTCAACCTCAGTGAGAGTTAGATTGACTTTTGTATGGCGTGTTATTTCTTCCATTGCCCCTTTACCTCATATTTGCACTCCCCCCTTTGCCCTGCTTCATTATGAAAGCTGTTGAGAATGAGTGACAACTGTGGATTATTGTACCTTTAGCATATAAAAAAACCCAGTCAAAACATAGAAAAAACTCTAAATTACAAAGGATATATTTCTTAATCATTCATTCTAAAAATCAAAAAGAGCATCTCTAGAGGCTTTTTAATCCAGTCAGTCATTACTTGATTTGGCATGTCCAAAGCCAGATAACCCAGATAATCTGTAGCTTTCAACTGCCACCGTACAAAGACCTTTAAGGAAGTGACTGGGTTTTTTTCAGCATTCTGGGAAGCAGCTGATGGATGATATTATATCCCAGTGCTGATGTTTAAATTATTATTTGCCTCTGTGGAGGTGCAAAATTTTGTACAAGTTCCTCCTCATTATGTCAGGTTTGGTTAGCTAAATACATTCATTCCTTTGAAATACTACAAAGATAATGTATCATAATTTAATAATTTTTCTTGTTGTTAAAATAGGTAATCAATAGGCAGTTGGGCTTAGATTTTTCCTTCTGAAGAGATAAGCACACTGTAACTCAGAATGCAGTAATTTCTCAAAGAAATTACTGAAAGCATATATCCAAGCCTATGGAAATTTGAGAAAATCAACTATTTAAGGCTTTCACCTCCATTCCTTCAGATCTGTGTGAAAGGAGGCATGAGCCTGACCTGTGAAACAAGTAATAAGATGAAACTTGCACATCTCAAAACCAAAAAACCAAAATCCCAACCGTATGAGTCCTCGAGGGAGTCCAGAGAAGGCCAACCAGGCTGGTGAAGGGGCTGGAGGGCAAATCATAGGAGGAACAGCTGAGGGAGCTGGGGATGTTTAGACTGGAGAGGAGTTTGTAGAGAAGTGGGCAATGGTCTCTTCAGCCAGGTGACAGGAGTTAGGACAAGGGGAAATGGCCCTGGGCTGCACCAGGGCAGGGTTAGATTAGATGCTAGAAAAAATTTTTTTACTGAAAGAGTTGTTGGGGCCTGGCACAGGCTGCCCAGGGAGGGGGTTGCGTCACCTTCCCTGGATGTGTTTAAAAAAAGGGTAGATGAGGTACTTAGGGATACGGTTTAGCTTAGGATGGGAATGGTTGGATTTGATAATCTTAAAGGTCTTTTCCAACCTTGTGATTCTGTGACACGGTCACAAAAATATCTCCTCGTGCACATACAGTGATCAGTCATTCTTCAGCCTCCAGCTTTCTCTCCCCTTTACTGTGCACTCAAGAGTCCATTCTTCCTCTATTTGTCGGCTTGGGGTAAAATTCTGCTGGACTTCCACTCAGAAATTGGGATAGATTGATTCCAATAGAAAGGAGTCTTGCGTCTCAAATCAGGAGCTGAGCCAGCATGAGGAGCTCTTGCAACTAGCAGCTGGAGCTCATATTCACAACTTACCCTTGGGTTTTGTAATGATATTACAAATATCATCCTCTTTCCCTCCTTGTAAAGGTATAAAATAATTGCTAGGCCTGAAAACCCCTGAGCATCTGGGGGACAAACAGTTGCAGACAATACACTCCCTGGCATGGCCAACAGGTGCAATGAAATGGATATAAGCAGGCACATTGCTTCTGCTGCTGTTGCTATCAATCCAGGAAGGTGTGGGGTGGCAAGAGGCAAACACTGGAGTGTTCATCACACAGCTGTGCCACAGACCACAACCTTCAGCCATCTTGTTTCAGAGATAAAGCCACTAGATCCCTCTGCTAGGCTGGCTAATGCCTCTCTCTTGCCAGCTGACATTTGCCTGGAGTCTGTTTACCAAAAGGCGCTGGGCACACAAAGCCTATTACAGACCTTGTAATAGAATGTGCTTTGTCACTCACAAAGCATTGCTACTGCCTCTTTTGCAGTATCCCAACCTTTCTACTCAAAAACATAAAGACAGACATATAGAAAGTATGATCTCACTTTAAATGCATATTCTAATTAGCTGGTACCTGAGCATAGGATTTGAACATTAATACAACACTCTGACTCAGTGAATCCTTACAGCTGTGTGAAAGACTGTCATTTCCAGGTGTGAAAAACACCAGGGAAATTTGATTATAATTTTAATCAATACTAGCAACTAATATAATGATTAAACCCCTTATTTATACAACAAAACATCCATTCAGACAAAGAAATTCCTGCTGGTAACCTTTTCCAACTATGTGTCAGCCGTTCATTTTCATTTTGCTGATGTTTCTCTTCTCTCTTTGGTTAACACATTCCTGGTTATGCACTTTATCTCATTTTCCAAGGAGGCCGCTATTTATGAAGAGTCACAGCCATTTTCTTCTGGATGGAAATGCTGCCCTCAAGCTGCCATTGTAACCTGAAACAAGGATGCTTCATTGCTTCAGAAGAGACCCTGGGGACTCTTATTCATACACATATTTATCTTCTTCATGATGTATGCACAGATTTCCATTGTGAAGAAAAGCTGTGTGATTCCAAAAGGCTGAGCCTTTCATGAAATGAAGGTTTGTTCAGAATTAAGATTAAACTGCAGTATTTTGGGGAAGAGAGAAGGAATCTTACCAGAAAAGCACTTCAGCCACTGTAAGGAACTGGACCAAGTGAGAACACGTTTTTTACTGTATACTTTCCTCCTCATTTCTTTGCCTTTCAGGTGTCTGTTCCCACCCAGTCCTCCCTCTCTGTCCTCTAAAATCTGTTGGTTTTCATCTTCATTCTTGACCCCCAGACATAATCATCTTATTTTCTCACACACTCCCTAGTGCGTTCATCTACATCCACCTTTTTAATAGCATTGTTAATGATTTGAGGGGAGTAAATCACAGTCAAGATAATGGCTGCAAAAATTAATAGACATGATTTTTATGATATAATATACTAGTATACTAATCGAACAGTTAATTGAAAAGCACTAAATATTTTATTATTCATTTGGTATTCCTTCTCATTTTGCCATTCAAGCTTTTGTTTATTTTTCTTTCTTTAGAACTTTTTAACCAACAGTTCCATCCTACTCAATCTTTAATAAAAATTGCACCCTACTGGCATCTAATCATAACACAAAAATATTTAAGAAACTGATAATTTTTTCGGACACTGCTGCAGATTCCATCTCAGAATCTAGAAAGTCTTGCTGTAGAAGGAAGTCCTATTTTTCACTCATTTAAAAAAAAATCAGACAAACTGTTGTCACTCTGAAGCATGCAGACTCATGATGATGCTTAGACTCTTAAAGGGACAGAAGACATGCCAGTCCAGCAATATCTCAAAGCCTCTATTTGTCTCCAGTGCTGTCCAGCAGCACAGAGAACAATTAAAAGCAAACCCACAATGGGATCTATCATAAGGCAAGAGGTTTTTTTCTAAAGAGGTCTTCCTAGTTAAAAGCTGTGTTATGTGTAAATTTATGAAAATGAGCTGCTGCTTTTTTTTTGCTGGCAGTGGGTTTTGGGGTTTGTTAGAGATGTTACCTTTAGTGTTCACACTTCTATCACAGTATTAGAAAAACGCAGGTCATATCCTTTACACAGCCAATGGCTAGCAGCATCGTACACCAAAAATGATTAATTGTGCTGTTTGGTATTTGTAAATGCACCCAGGGGCTTGCTTAAGTAACAGACTTGCTTCTTTCATAAATAAATACATTGTTTGAAACAAAAATCAGTGTTAATTCTGTTTAGGTTGGGGGAAGGGAGGCAGGGGTTGTTTAAGTTTTCAATGAGCATAGCACAAAAATATTGTTTATACAATTTAGAAGGCAAAGAAAGGGCTGTCACCACATCAAGTAACATTGTCTGTAATACCACAACACTGTGATATCTGTGCTTTTACAGTCTTCCTGCAAGGATAGGCCCACAAAGCTCTGTGATGATCTTGTGATAGTTAATATAGTTACAGACTTACACAGCTACATAAAACTGATGCTAAATTAGTAAACGAGCCATTCAAAGCTTTGTAGAAAGCTCCACATAGTCTGTTATGAAGCTTTTAATAAGATGCCTGCATGCAGTATTTTTCCAGATCCCTGCCTCTCAGCAAATGAATACTTCAGCAGTCTTTTCGCTATATGCTCCACACACGTGGCCCCAAATATTGACTTTTTCAGTTCTCTGCAGCCCTCTTTTGAGTATCTCAATGGAATATAACTGCATTTTCCTTAAAAAGGAAGAAAAAGGGCAAAATATTTTGTGTGAAATTATTTTCCTGAATGGATAGTAAGTGGGAAATAGTTACCAGCACAACATGCAAAACAATGCCCTTTGACGTCCTTCCAAATGCTTAGGTCTCAGATCTCCATGTGTCTGCAAGCTTCTCTCCTTTAAGGAGGACTATGTCCACCAGCACATGAGCACATAAAGAGGCTCTCCACACTGCAAGGATCTGTCTCCAGGACATGAGCTGTAGGTTTTCATGGACCAACCCTCCATAAACCTGCAGATCTGATGTATGCTCAATATACTGCAAGTGCGTGCAAATAACATGAAGGATATTATTGTCACCCTGACATCCTAAAAGATTTATCTCAAGTGTATATATCAAAACATAATGAAAACATTATTGCTTTTCATTTGGGCATGGGTATGTGCTTTGCTTTTTAAATACCTTTCCCCAAGTATACATACAGCCACACATAAGAGATCTGAGAAAAAAACAGCCCTGACTTTTCAGATGTGCAGAACACCTGCAATTCCTGTAGACATCAGCTGGAGCTGCTAGGCTCTCAGCACTTCTGAAGCTCTGGCCTTAGTTTATAGACCGCCACAGGCATACTCATTCTTTAATGAGCAGCTAGCATTTTAATGTGATAAAGGCACAGATGAGGGAAGCAGGAAAAAGGTAGAGAGAGTTAAAGTAAAACTATTCAGAGAATCTATTAATTCTGCTGTTGCCATATGCCTGATCAACCCTGTGTTTGACGTTGCTCAGCTTTACTGATATGCTAGGTAGCTACACTCTGCACATAAAATGTACCCATAACCACCTCTTCCTCTCACATAAACCACTTTGTTTACCTGCAAGGAAATGCAGCTTCTTGTAGAGCAAGTCCATATGTGCTTGCACTCAGTGTGGGGATAAAGGCTAGAAGCCACTGAAAAAGTGGCCCTTCTGTGGGAGCTATACATGCCCTGAAGCTACGGAGACAAAAAGCATACCAGGAAACAGCCAACTAGCTGGTTCTACCACCATGGCCCCTACTCTCTGCACTGGAAAAAGCTGATGGCCAGTAGCCTACAAAGAGTGAACAATCCTACCTTCTCTGAGAACATTTCTCTGTGGTCAGCTGTATTACTGTGCTCATTTTCCAACCCCTCAGTTAAATCCTTCTTTTCTGATATGCATCTTGGAACATTTTATGTCCTTATAACAATATGAAAAGACCTTCCATTTGCCCAAAGCTATTGTATACATTCAACACCACCTTAGGCAGCCAGTCCTCACTTTTTATTGTCAATACCTCCATTCATATTCATTTATATTCACTTTCACATAAGAGAAAATGAACTACATTGTCTTATATTACTAATACTCAGAAACAAAAGGCAATCAGTTCTGTTTCAGACTGAATTATACATTCTATGTGAAAAGCAAAGTTTCCTGCTTTTCTGAGGAAAAGAGCCTGTCACATTACTACAGCATAAGTTGTGCACTTCTCTGAAGCTGTTGGATTAGTATTTCACAGACAAGGCAAGAAGAGAGAAGCCTTAGTAGTTGCTCCAGAAGAAGCATCAAACATGTTACTCAGTACTACTTGCAAGTCAAATTTCACTCCAGTTCTAAAGACAAAACAATTTTGATGGTATTCTTAATATTTTTGACATTTTAGGAAAGACCTAGAAGGACTGGATGCTACTGTTATGGAAGAGCAGGCCAAAGGATGACTTAATTCCGTTGTGGTGGAACAGAGCAAAGCAAATATTAACAGAAAGGGTAGGATATTTGCTTTTGTGCATGGAGTTTTGAAAGTACTTGTATAGTGAACCTATTTTGTCAGTTTGTATCTGGACAATGCAAAACTGTATTTGATAGCTTCAATTTTGAACTTACATTATAGCTTAAGAAAATCTCATCAAGTTATGCTGACGTCAGCTAATTGGTTTAATTAGTTACAATTGCTGAACATAATCTTTACATGGGGAAGTGCTTCCATTCCTTCTCAAGAATGAACCTCCCAGACACAGTCCAATATTCCAAGCCCATACAAGACAGCCACCTGATAGACAATGCAAGCCTTGGACATAACTAGTCAGTGTTTTGACTTGAACATCGCTTTCCAATGGGTACATTCTCACTGTATTCTCCCAGGATTAAGCTCTTCCATTTACACTGGGTCAAAGGGCTGCTTGGCATCCTTTCAAGCCACAGAGCTCTCATGACAACTCCACTGACACAAGAACCAAAAGGGTAGGATCCATAGGTCTCAGAGCTACCACACGTGTCTCTCCCACTTCTAGATCTGGAATGGGCCAGCGTGCAGCCCAAACTCTCCTACCCATAGGTCTGCAAACTGGGATCATTTCAGTGCCACAGCTCAAATTTCTGACAGCAATCCACTTGGATTATTTTTTTTTCTGGCTTCTGTGTATCTAACCATGTTTTATTTTTGTCCCATTCTGGGGATGAGTATACACAAAGACAGCAGAATTGCTTGTTATTAGGAAATTGCCATTGCTACAGATAAAGTCTCATCTATATTTACATGTATTTAACCATTTAAGAACAGAAGGCTCCCATTCAACTATGTACTGAAAAGATACCATGACGTGCACAATTGGGCTGCTCAAACTGTTTCACCAATGAGTTCAAAACAAAGACTGCCTGAAATAAGAGGGCGTTGAGGGTTACCACCAGCTTTCAGATCTTCTAATGCAGCAACACCCCCCTCCCTTGTCAGATATCCACAGGCAACTCAAGAAGAATCCAAAATACAAGAAGCTTCATATTTTGATTCATGGTTGCCCTGAAGAAGGACAATATCATAGGCTGAAGTGAATAAAAGTAATGAAGATTTGATAAATAATTTATGTATCATTCTCTTCATCCCATATGCTTAGGGCATGTCAGTGCAATGCTATAATGCATGATCATAGTTCAGTTAATGCTATACAACTGCTTTTGCTTGGCTTTTCAGACACTAATTATACTTTCCTCAGATTTACAGCTTATAAGTGAAGTTTCCCTCCCAAGCATGCTTTTGTTCCCCTTCAGATAGATGTTTTGCTAGGATATATCACTCTTCATCATGGCTTTTACACACCACTTACTCTATGAAATAGATGCAAATATGAACATGAAAATTAAGGATGACAAAGCTAAATAAAAATCATTAAGTAGAACCTTTTTAATACAAAGTGACTCTCTGACCTCACCAAGACTCTTAACACAGCTGATGAAAACTCAAAAATAGTTTCTTGAGTTAGGTAAACAGAGGGACACAAGCTGAAGAATTCCCTCAAGCCACATAAGGAGGCAATAACAGAAATAAGAGTAATGCCCATAAATACTGGCTATTGTGATTCTTAGCTTTAACTACGAAGACTGATGTCCTTGATATTAGCGCAAATATCAGAGAGACTAACAACTGTAAGAAGAATTACTCTGACAAAGGACTAGTGGTGTCAGAGTAATGATATTACAGCAGTCTATCAACAGAAGAACAGCCACACCAAAATCTATCTAATCCCCCATCCTATCTTCTGTGGCAGCCAATAAGGATGCTTCAGAAGGATTATATATCATATACTGGTAGTTCTCCAGAACAGCCTTTCACCTCCTAGCAATCTCTACTTTGGGGACTTTGAGCCAAAGCAGTAAATTTGTATTTAATGTTTTTCTCTACTAGTTTTTTGAATCATAATGAATTTTTTGCAAGTTCAATACTAAAACTTTGAGGTCAAGAATTCCACTGCTTTGTTTCATTTGTGTGAAGAAGGATCCTTTCTGCTTGTTTCAAACTGAACACTCACTTCCTTTAGATTCCTGTTCATATTAGAATAATGTAATTTTCTTTCTAATTAGTATATAAGAACATATTTCCACAAGGGTAGGTGGTATGATGTTTGTAGTGAAGAATGTTTTGGCTTTTACAAAACTTCAATACTTTAAATTTGTTGGGTGGACCTGAATCAGCCCAGGACACTGTTTTTTTAGTAGTTTTACCCATGAATTTTTATTCTGAAATGAAAATGTTTTTTATTCTAGGAAGTGTCTGTGCATTCACCAGACCTGAGAGACTTTTGCAGCTATAAAGCTCTTTTCAGTGGCTTCAGAGTCAATGTCCTATGATAATTTTCCACCTCCAAATGATTTCAGAGGGGGGGAAGCAAAGAAAAATAATTAAAAGTCCTTTCCAAGCCAGAACTTGTTTACATTTGTCTTCCACTACTGAAAGCTGTTACACTGGAGTAATGTTTCAGATTTGTGAACTGAATCATCTGAATTCAGAAATGCTTTATGAAAGTGGCACCAGGAAGATCCTACATCTCCAGGACAGAGAACAAAACATTGTGTTCCTTTGCTGTAAAACAATTCATGAACAAAATGCTGTTCTCCACTCACATAATGGTGGGGTCTCTGAAAAAAAACTGGCTTCTACTGGCTACTCCTAGTTTCTCAATTAAGTTAAACTACAGGGACCTGTGCTGCAGAGTTGCTATCCTCCAGAAAGATTTCTGGAGACCTTTGATGCAGTGGAATTTCCACTTTTACCACGGTGCTTTTTAAGAGTGTTCTGGCTAATTAAGTACCTGCAAAGCCTGCTTGTCCTTGCATAATTAAATATTTCTTCAGTACTCATTTACACAGACAGTGCTTTTTTCATAGCCTCTCCAACTTAACACAATTGTACATAGTATTTTAGAAATAAATCATAGCGCAAGTTGCTATTACAGTTTAAAAGTAGGTCTCCAATTCACATAGCTCAAAGCAAGATCAGATAAACCTATCTAATAAGACTACTAATAGCCCCATGGCATCACAGCAGCTGCAGCAACATGACTTAACTGGGAGTTACTACAGGCAAGCTATCACATATTTACTCATGGCCAAGGATGGTTTCGTGACCCAGATTGAACTTTTTTCCCATATAACTGAACAAGAATTGCCTTCCAAGGAAGGCTACAGGCATTAAAACTGAGCCCTATGGTAGGTACTACAGATAACCAGATTAAGAAATAAATGAAATCTGTAGAAGCTATCAGTTTGATTTTAAATAAAATATTTAGTGAAATGTAATTCTTTTGGGGGGTATGGAGGGAAGAAGAGGTGAGGAATGGTTTTAAATTAGGGTTTCCTTTTGAATGTTCACTTTTAACACTATGACATTTGCCCCAGAGACAGTACTCCAGTCTGTGTTGCTGTGCCTGGGAACTACATACCCCAGAGAGCAGTTGTTTCATGAAAAAGTTTTTATAATGTATTCATGGTAGATAATGTGAACAAATAATAAAATATATCTTTATTATTGCACACAAGTCATTCATCACTCCACTAGAAGGGAGTTTCCCAAGTCACTCCAGAAACATCAGTAGAAAAATACATACATATGTATACATATGAAGTTTGGGGTTTTTAAAGCCTTATCACTGAATGTGGTTTATAATGGAACTTGCTGCTAAATTAAAGCCTCAAGGCCTCATGTCTCTTTCAAAATGTTTTTAATGCGTTTTACTCTTCAGTAGATCACTACAACGCCATGCAAATAAAACTGATTAATAAGAATTCAGTGAGGAGAGAGAGACATTTACCATAAAACCAGGAATGCTTTGAGCTCTGTAGAGATTCCTTTCTGCCACACACAGCTTGGCTGGAAACATTCCACCAGTCCCACAATGCACATGTTTTCAATTACAAACTACAGATTTTATCAGAGTTTAAGTTAATTATTTTATACCTCTGAGATGAAAGCAATTCATGTTTAAAAACAAATATACATATCTTCCCATTTTAAAGCAAAAATATTTTTGCTTCCCAAAAATGGTCTGTGAACCCTTTGGAATGATTTTTTTAATGTCATTGTGATATGGAAGCTATTCTTCTCTGGTGGCTTACCTCTTGAGTTATCAAGCCTTCACAGCACAATGAGATCAAAATTACATCTCATGGCAGTCTATTATGCTCTTGTTATTTAGAGGCTTTTTAGAAAAAAAAACAACCTCCACTAGCTTTTGTAAAAATGACCCAGTCTGCATTTTCTACCCACTGCTGTTTTTCAGTGTCCAAACTGTATCAAAGTAAAACAACCCAAAGGAAATGAAGCAGTTTCTGTCAACATCCCCAATGTGTCATATGAAGTATACATCCAGTATAATACTTGAGATTTATATGTTAATAACATCAGCTTGTATTTAATAAGTAAATCATATATACTGTTTTATAAAATGAAAAGTATCACCACTTAGCACAGATAAATCTCTAAAAATGTTACTAAACTTTATGCCAAACCCAAAATTATAACAGTGTGGAAATATTGTATTTTCAAAGTTCAGTATTAATACATGTAACATCCTGTCCAACAAAGCAATTTTTTTGTGTCTTCTGTGAAAGGAGAGTGCACACACACACACCCCATGACATCACACTATTTAAAAGTCAAGGGAAAATTTGTCCAGCAATATTTTTACAAACTGCACAAATGCCAGAAAAGACAATGAGCAAGAATTAGTGAGGACTCTACTTCCATTGCCAAAACCTTATTTACTTCAAGGCCATTTGGAAAATAAAATTATCATGTTTTTGAAGTAGAAAATACTAGAGTTCTGTAAAATGGGAAAAAAAACCACCCCAAACTCAACAACTAACTAGGATTCTATTTTCTTCTCATCAGGGAATTGCCATCCAGCTGCAGGCAAGTTCACACTGCACACCACCACATCAGTTTATCCTGCCTATTTCAAAGGCTGATAATGTTTGCTGATCTAATTTGGTAAAGCACCGGGGATTTATATTAAGAAAAAAGTTTAGTGTGAGTGTAAAACAGACAGTAAATATCCTAAAGCAAAGGAATGACTCATCAGCAATGGGATAATTTGTAGCAAACACTCATTTTAGCTAATTTGTTGCAGAGAAAAATAAAACCATGACAAATATTATTTGGCCAAAATAGAACTGAACACAAAGAGCATCTTGGAAATATTTCTGCCCTTCTAGTTTCATCCTAATTGTCATGTAAATTAGGAGAGCTAAAATTACCCCAGCTGGGAAAGTAAAAGGTTTCTTTTGTTTCTTGAGTGACCCTCAGAAAAGTCTTCCCCACCTGATTAACTAACATTGTGTTTGTTTTGTGGACAATAAAATGTAAAAAGTTTTCCTTTTCCTGTCAGCAAATGATGAATACATGTGGAACACATTATTTAATACCACTAGACCACCAGGGAAGAAGATTTAGGTGAGCAGCAGCAGAGCTGTACCATTTATTTTTATTACCATGCATTAAAAATTACATTTACAGATAATTGTTTTTCTCCCTCCAATAAACCAAGATAAAAAATCAAGGAGAATATTTAATAATACCAGACCACCAGGGAGGAATTTTTAAAGTTGATTTTTTGTTTTTTTATTGACAAATTAGATTTTTTTTTCTTGCTTGCTTTTCTTCTAAATTTCCAATTATTTTAAACTGCAATTTGTGGAGAGAAAATCTGAAAATAGAATGACAAAGTAAATTTTCAGCTGGAGGAGTTTCACACAGATTAAGCCGTCCCTTTATAAGGGTAATTAGCTAATCAAATAGTCCCTCAACACCAGCAGTTTTATAACACTTGTGTAGCTGCACACATGTTGTATAATGTTTTGCAGATGTACTCCCTCAAAGGTCTGGTCACAGAGTCCTATTTCCTAGTCGTCTTTGTCACTCCAGCTCCTACTGTACTCTGACACTACTGCTATCTGTTTCTGTGGGAGTGTTACTGCGTAAAGAGGTGTTGAACTTACTTCACTTTCCTGCCAGGAAAATTAAAGAGGTTTATATAAAAATGCAAATTCCCAAGTCCAATTTGAAACCAAAGGATTGTGAGAAAGGTCATTCACTTCTGTGACGCTCCTGATGCTAGGAAACCCCCAAAATACTGGAAACCTAAGTAGTTGGTTTGCTTATGCAAGAGCTCCAGATGATTTATCTATAAAAGGAATTTGGGGCCAAATTCTCAAGTCAATGCTCATTAGTTCACCAAAGCTGATGCAGGCTTCAAAGTCAGTAGTGATTTTGCCTAAGTAAAAACAGCGAGCTCATCGGGATCTGATGAACATCTGAATGCCTCTGATTTACAAAAAGAAAAAGAAATTAAGCCACTGAATGTTTAGCTGTTTGTCTGCTACAGTATGAAAGGAACCAGATGTTAGGAGTCTATGCTATTATGTAGTGCTGGTCAGGTTCACACTATTTTCTATTTGAAGAAAACAAACCATTCTGCATGCACTGCAGGGCCATAAAAACATGCAGTGACACATGAATGTGCAGTGAACTTTTTCAAGTGTGCACTGACTTTTTGAAATATAAATGTTGGCTGCTCAGCAACCACCTACAGCCACTGCTTGGATCTGCATTTGCTAGTTCACAAAGTGACTAGAGAGGGGTTTTCATTATATAGAACTTTAAAAAGAAATAATTATACCTAGAAGTCAACTTTTGCTACATACATTTTCAGTTTTATCCTGATTGGTTTATTATCACTATGCACACAAACCAACCTTTAGCTTAAATGAGAACTACACACTATCTAGAGAGAGCTTACTGACCTTGCTGCGTTGCTCATACATAACCAGAAGACTCAAACAACAAAGCAGGAACATCCTGCAGCAACATACTGCTTACCCTGTTTGTGGTAAGGGAAGAGACTTGGTCTGAACTGCTTCTGCTTTCACAGCCAAACACTCCTGCCATTGCTGCCTAGGACCATGATAGCAGGTTTATCACTGCCTGTTCCTCTCAGATTCACCCACAACAACCTTCTAAAATTCTCCCTCTGAAACCCTACTGACCAGTATCTGTTTTCAGATCCCCAGCAGCTGAACTTTCCTTTCTTCTAAGAGCCTTAACCTCAAATCCTCACCTCCATTCTCTTCCTTCACAGAAGCCTGTACCAGAGTAAATTTTATTTTTTCCTTCATTGTTGGTACCATTGAGCAGTCAAACTAAAGCTCATTGAAATCACTTGAAACTCTCCCAGAAAGTTTAGGGAGGGGTGCTTTTTCTTTTTGATTAGACCTTTGGCTTTAATTCTAACCTTCCTATATTGGGAAAGTCACTAAATTTGTGCTTTTATTCTGTTTTGAAAACCTAGAAGGCAAAAGGGACAATGATCTAAGACAGATTAATTTTTTTAATAAGATTCATGAAACTTCACATATTCAATATGCAGGCACTTCAATCTAAAAAGGTGTGTTTGTTATTTCTTCAACTGCAGCTAAGAAAAAAAAGCAGTAAAGTCACACGTTCACAAGCCATTATGTATTAGTCTGTGAATAAGTATGTGTAGTAACTAAGGGAATTAAGTAACAAAAAACAGGAGAGGGAAAATGTTTCAAATGAGGTTTGAAATGAGAGGAAGAGTCAATGAAGCAGAGGAATGGGAGTTACATAGGCACATCAATTGCAGAAAAGCATTAGTTATGAACGTGAACAAGGAGCAAAATATTAATCCCCCTCCCCGGATATTATTTGATAAAAAATAGCATTCAAAATCATTCAAGTTGTCTAACAGCCGCAACAAACTGATCCTTACAAGGACACTGTAAATGCTCTTGCAAAATCAGTCAGCTACAACAGCCCCTGGAAGTTGTTGCCACCTGCAAAGTTAAAAATTAAAAATCAGCCATATCAAAAGGCCAGGCTCCTCCCAAACAACTACAAATCCTAGGGCACAGTCATGAGGTATTTCTGGCTCTTCAGGTGTTTTAAGTGTTCAGTTTCAGATTCCTCAGAGCAGCAGTCTCCTTCCCTTACTGCTTGCAGCAAGAACAAACAAGAAGCAAACAAAAGAAATGCAAACCTTTCTCACCAAACACCAACCTAAAACCAGCATACAAGTTGCCCAGAGCAACATCTAGCTGATGAATGGAGAACAAACCCATCCCTGTTCCCAAAGTAAATTCTCATTCACTAAGTTAGCAAAATCATCAATACTGTTATTTCATTTACCTTCCATAGCAGCTGCACTGTCCCTGCTGTTACATTTTATGTTGGCTACTTTAGTCACCAGTTAGTCACAAAAACCAAGGGAGGAAAAGCAAGGTGAGACATGGTAAATGGGCTTATAGGATGATTTTAGCTAGCAGCTGTACAAAGCTGATAGTGAAAAGGTTTATAATGTTAACTCTACTTCCATCACCCCTGGTCTTGAAATGCAATGTCTTTCTTGGCTTGGGAATGATCTTGCTAGTGCTTTAATTTTGCCTGTTGAGTGACTAAACAGAAGAATAAAATCTGGCACTGGAAATAATTTGTTTCTGAATTTTTAATGCTAATGAACATACATTTATGTAATATTCATGATGCCTTGCACTTAGCACTTACAGTTCCTTAAGATTCAAAAGCACTTTACAAACATAAAAATTATATGTAAGGGTCTCTCACATCATTCTCCTTAGAATATTTGCTTCCTGTGTCACACCACAGAAGACATTTTGACCAAGTCAAAACCAACATGAGTGAAGTATTATGCTTGGGACTGAATCTGGACATAAGACACCAAGATGAATGCACCTTTCAGCAATGAAAGTGCTACAGGTGGTCAAAGCCCTGTGTTGGATATTCTCCAGACTAACAACGCTCACAGTCAGAGCACCTCAACACAGACTTGTTCCTGAGCACCACAGTTCAAGACTAGGGAGCAGCACCAACAACCAACAGCTTGCTTCACACATTTCCTTCAGTGTTGCCCCATTTTCTCCTCTGGCACTATTTGTACCATGAAGGAATTATTTAATGCACAACTGCAAGGCCTCTTCATAATTTTGAACTTTTTTGTATAAAGGTAAATGAAGTTCAGGACAACTTTTGATTGCACGAATAAGCAACATCTCTCTCCCAGTTTTGGACTACATTGCAGCTGGAATGAAAAGTATTTCTTTTCCTGTTACAGTGCAAAAGTATTGCTTACATCCCAACTGGAGTGTTTTCTCTACCTGCAACTGCATTCCACGCAGTTTGGAATCAGTTTGCTTTCTCTGGGAAGATACCCTGTTTCTGTAATGCAGTATATGTAAAGGAGTTGGATTTATGCATGCTGCTTAAAGAACTCTTGCCAGTCAGATGATTTGTTTTCAGACATGCAAAGGAAACCATATTTGGTAAATTCAGCCTCTTTCCCTTGTTTTGCTGTTTGAACTTTATAATTGTCAGGAACAGCTGTGTGCATTGCCAATCACCTTCCTAAAAACTAGCAGGCCTCCAATGGATGAAGCTTCTATTCCCTTGCTAAATTTGTTTTTAATTATATTACAAGTTAAAAAAAAGTCCCAGCTGTTAACACTGACTCCGAAAGGCCAAGAGGAGATGTAGAACAGACATTAGGAAATACTTAAAAAAATTCTTGCAGTTCATCATGCTTTAGTAACAGATATTTCTGGCTTTGAATGAATTCTGAAGTATTCTGAGATGACAGATTAAACAATAGACTCTGACTATTCTTTTCAGATTTTAATGCCTCAAATTCTGCTTCAAAACCACAGTGTATTAACTCTGTATTTGCAGGTAAATACTAGGTTATTTGTCATAATAACTTTACAACTTTGTGTTTCACCTTGTCTTGTCTTGATTGCTGAAGGTAATAGGGCCTGCTTTATTATGCCCATAAATTGAATCAATTGACTTATCCTTATATCCTGTTTCCTGAACTTAATGAGAGATTCTGCATCATTAGGAAAACACATCATCCTACAACAGGATCAAAAGCCAAGGAAGCCTGATAATAAGTCATTTGGATTTCACCGAATGCTCACAGGCAAACTTTCAGTCTTTTGTTTGACCTGAGCTAGGACAAACAACTGCTTGAAGTTTGCTGATTCCTGTGCTTGCTTTGCAGATGGCCCAGAAAACACAAGCAAACCAGCTTTTTTCTAAACATGAGTTGCATTCTGCTGAATATAAACTCTGTGCACGTCCGATGAAAAGATAACAAAGTTCAGAAGTCCAAAAAGAAGAAATCAAAGCAACAAATTAAAGGAGCTGCTTGAGATAAAAGTCAGGCTTTCCTCACTGTTACAAGTTACATACCATCGTGATATTTTAATATAAAGCCTCCCCTTTTATAATCAAAATAGGACAAATCTCTTAAAGCCCAGTAGGTTGAGTTCACTGGGCACACAAATAGGGCACCAGTACCCCACCTGTGCAAAGGATTGAATGGCACAGAGCAGGTCAGCAGAGAATTCAGCCCCCCTGCTTGGTTTATCACTGGTGTGTTGGTCCACAGCATGTGCAACAGTTCCGCCCGTGTCAGTACCCACAGTACATGCTGCATTTCTGGCTCCATTACAGGTTTTCCGTGGTTTAAATACAAAACACTGCCATCCTTCTCATCTTGCCCAAACTCAGAAAATATAAGAAAATAAAACCTGATATACAATTTTCCAACCAATGCTCAGATTTTCTCAATGCATAGGAAAGAGAGTGGTCAAAAACTTTCAGTTGTTGATTTTCCATGTTTTGCCAAAAGTAAAGACTTAAAATGGGATTAAGACCTAGAAAGACAGAAGACCATGTTTAACAGAAAATGGAAATAACAGTGGAAATGTTACAAATAAATCTGTTTTCAACTCATTTCTGTTCTGAATAGGAAATGTATGGTATTTCTAGTGCAGATATTAAACTAAACCAAACTTGTTTGGTTTCTTCAGTCTTGTTTCTTCAATACTATTTGAAGATGCATCTGTAGACCCTTGGAAGTTCACACATTACTAACAGGTACTTTTAATTTATTGTTAACTTTAAAGGAGTAATTTTCAGACTAAAATCATGTGCAATTTAGATAATACCTTAATTAAAATGATAAATTATTTTTAAGTTTAAGGTTATGACAAATCCACTGAACTAGAGAGCCTGAAGTTAATATTAAATGCAATTTTTTTCAAAGCAGGAAGGAGTAACTGCAACATAACGTATGGTATACACTGTACCTGACAATATACTAATACTTATGCCTGTTAATGATAAATTTTCAACCTTAATTCTGTCTTTGTGCTACTGTGCATACACTAACTATTCCAACCTGTCTTTTCTAGTTATGAAATAAACAATCCCACAGTAGAAGACTATTTAAGATGCTGGGTATACTGACTTGAATTAATCTAAAATCATGAGTAGGAAGGTTTTCCAGCAGTATGGAGTTTTATTGTCAAATGGAAGTTCTAATAGAATATATCTGAGACTTGGTGAACCAAGTATCCATTCTCCAGTGCAAAGAACATACAAAAGAATTTTATGGGCATGTTATCAATATGTGGTAGCATAGAGAATGTAGAGTTGGATGTGTCATGGAGTAGTGCAGGAGACTCGAATCTGCAGACTAATGACTTCTTTTCAGTATGCATATTATTGACAGAGTAGACCACAATGGTCAATTGTGTCAAGGTCTAGTTAGTCTCTCTACTGCACAGATTCTTTACACTAAAGCTCATAAACTCCTGTAGAGTCATTACAGTCTCAATAAAGACTTTATTTCAGATCAGCCACTGTCCTGTAAAGTTACCAGGTACCAGTGGGCCACACAGATTTTGCATCTCTAACACCTCTCAATTGTGACAATTTCTATTATACAAGAATCACACTAAAACATACCTTGCAAGTATATTTTCACTGTACTATGTTCAGGCAATAAATACATAAGAGACAGAAGTTACAAGTCAGTGTAAGTGCTCCCTTGGCCTCAACTATTTTCAGTAAAAGATTACAGCAGAGAGACATGTTCTTCCTAGTTAAAAGATTAGCAAATATATTAATTGTATGCCCAATTGTTGCATAGTCTAGTTCTTTGACCAGTTTAATGGTGCTGTAGTTAATGACAATTGTACATCATGCAGCACATCAGTCATGCAGATGGCTTCATTTTACTATACAGTTTTACAATAGCAAAGAATATAACCCCTTTTAGGGATGGCCCCACATCCTGACAATCCGTGCAGATCATTTTGATACAAAAGGTGAGTTAATGTTTAGGTTTTTAGTGCAAAATTAAAGAAGTACAAATACCAACAAGCAGGTAAGAATTAATCTTCCTTTGGAGAGGCTAAGAGTTTCATATGTATTGGCTGCATCAACTAAACAAGGGATCTAATACTAAGAAAAACAGCTGTAAAACTCTACTGCAGTAATTTGCACGCAAAATCTGAAAGTTAGGCTCAGAAATTTGCTCATGGCCGATAGGAAACAGTTGTGCAGAACTGAAACAAACTTTTATCTAGATCTCCAAAGACATTTCCACAACATAACACATGCCCCATCACTCTTCTGATTAATTCCACTAACTACAGGACAGAGGAACATCAGTTCCAGCCTCTTACTGCTTCCAGGATCTACTAAGAGGATGCAAAACCTGGAATGCGCTGGAAAAATGGAGAACATTGACTTTCTTTGGAGGTGGTTGGCATACCTCCTCTGTGCTTATATGTGTGTGGATTGAACACATGCCAGTTATTTCTGCAATCATCACACCAGGAACCTTCAAGGAAAATGAACATGCTCCCTGTATGTCATGACAGAATACTATGTAAGACATCTAAGCCCATTTCACCTGCCTTCATGAACCCCACTCTTCATTTTTGAGACAGAAGGAAATTGCATGAGCAAGGGAAAAAGGGGGTTAAGTCTATGAATTGTGAACAGGAGTGGTGTGCAAAAGGTTCATAAATCAGGCCTTTCTTTATCGGAAATGCCAAACATACTGTATTGGCTTTACAGTTGTTTGTTTCTTTGGAAATACTTTACGGATGTTTAAAGGGCGTGGAAAGGAAGCAGCTCTTTCACTAGAGCACTAACACTGGCAGGCATTTGAATCACTATGTAAACTTGCTGTAACATATTCTATACGTCTCTTAGGTAATACTATGGAGTATTTTATAGAATACCTCCCAAAGGGTTCAGAGGAGAAGTTTTGAAGCAAAAAAGCAAATTACAAGTTTAATTTTTGTACTGAAAATAATGCAGTCTGGGATAATTACTCCTCAAATAGATCTGCTTTATGGAATTCATATCCATTTTTTGTGAAATCATTTTTCATGCACCAATGTAGTTCTAAGTCCTCCCAGTGCCTGACTCTTCCTTTGGCTTTGTAAGTGGCCACAGGTGAGGTTTTTCTGGTGAAGATCTAACTTTGTCAGACTGTTATGGTCAGGCCTAGAGACAGCTTGAATATTGGAACTGAGCTCAAATCCATGGGGAGCCCAAGCACAGAATAACCGGGTAAAGTGTTGACAGTGTTACTAGCCAGACCAGCCATTATAGTTTAATTAGATAAAGCTTTTTACAGGGTTTGTCACATCACTTACATAACATGTAAGAACAGTTGCCTGATACCAAATAAGTGATAAATACTACTAGCTTAACTAGCAAGGACTACTCAAGCTGAGGCAAACTTCTGGTTCTGTTTGATAAATGCTGAAGATTATTTCTCTTTTTCTAGAAGCAGGAACTATTTCCCCCTCTACTATTCGGAAATCATATCCTCTTCTCTCTTCCTATATTGTATATATAAAAGCATATACCTTTCAATGATTTCCTAAGGATATAAAGGTTGTTATAAGCATCACAGTTCAGAGATACTCAGAAAAACTACCTGTAGTACTCCTTTCTAGAAAAACTAGTCCTTATTCACCACCAGGTCCACAACTTCCAGCAGAGCCAATCTAATTGTTTTGGTTTTATAAATTACTTCCAGCTATTTGCACAGCTTTGTTTTCACCTTTTTCCAACCTAAATGATGCCAAGTAACAGATCAAGAGTCTCTAGTCACACAATGCAAAGCTTTCACATTAATTACAAGGTACACAAATGCTGCTTTGGCCTCACTTTTTTTCCTTAGCCAAAGAGACATATTGAAATCTGTGCAATATACTCTGGACACCTTCCTTTGGCCTGACTGCCTACAGGAAATAGCTTTTAAATACCAAGAGTGCACTATAGTTGTCTAAGCTTCAGATACGGATATGAGACTTGTAACAGTTTTTATCATCTTCTAACATGTGCCAAAGAGGAACACATTGAACAGTCTGAAGTGTTGGAAAAGGAGAGAGAGAATGTGAATCAGTGTCCGCACCAGGTCCTGAAGCTAGGGGTGAGTACTGGCTTTGAAGAACAGTCTCTTACTGAAGATTTATGTCTTGTTTAAATAAACAATCAAAACAACTGTAAAAGGACCTCTCTCTCACTGCCTTAAACTGCATCCTTAGCTACACAGAGGTGTATCTTTCTGTGTGAATTTCTTCTGTTTCATTCAGTCCTCCTTATGGAAAGGCTTCAACTATCTATACCAGCAATGTGAGCAAAAATTTTCCACACACAGAGAAATGAACAGAAAGAGAGGTGGCCCAAGATGTCACTAGAAGAACAATCCTGATGCTCTGCCAGTATGTCACCTCTCATCAGCAGTGGGAACTAACACTCTAAAATACCAAAGTATTGAGAGAAGATTGGCGGCAGATATTTTATTGCTTTAGTGGATAAAGTCTCACCATCATCGTTACCAGCAGCATTATCATTATGCAGTAGTATTAAGTATGACTAGCACATCTTTTATCTCCCTTAACTGAAACAACAAAAGAATATTACCTCATTTTTCAAACTGTTGAGAGCATTTGAGAATAGCAAGCTACCTGCTCTTTAAGATCCTTACCAATTGTGTAAGGTTACCTTTTTTCACACCATTTTCCATGTGCATCCAATTTCTGTGGTTTACTGAAACTTCAGATTGTGAAAAGAATAAAGCACTATTTGTCAGCAGATGAGGTGATTGGAATGCCATGATATGGCAGAATAATGGACCACCTACTACTCCATGCAGCAAGTACAACTACTAGGGGACTATCTATGGTATAAGTTTCAGAGAATAAGGTGTTGAAACCCCGTAACTGGAAAAGAACAATAGTTTCTTTTTATTCCCTTTTATATAAGAAAAAGACAGGAATAAAGAATAGCATCTGTACCAGAAAGGAGGAGTTCAAGGAATAAAAAACATTAGAATTTCAAAATCAAAACTCTAAATAGTGATACCATAAGTGGGCTTTATGGTATTCCTAAATAATAGTTCTGCCTCTCCACAGGAGAGACAGGGTGATTTTTTAAAAATGCTGCCAAATTATACTCTTAGTTGTAAGGTATTTTAAATTAAATTCCATTACCTTAAATATAATCTTGCAGTGTTTCACATTGCTTTTACTTTGAGCACATAAAAATCGTTTTTCTAATTTACAGTGTTCCTTTAAAAAAATTCCTGCTGGGATTTTCTATGAAAAATATGCAGGTATTTATTTAAAGAATTACCATACTTAATCATTATATAAAGTTTAAAAACCCCACATCTGTTTTGTGGTAGGAGAAGCCAAAAAAGTCCACAGAACACCACAGAGCAGGCCATCAGCAGAAACCAACTGTCTGCAATGGCAAGCCTTACAGAATCCACACAGCTGCTAAAGAGACAACCAGCTAAGGAAGCGACCCCGGACAGCAAGCCAGCTGGATTTTTGATGATTTTCCACCAGGGAGGCAGCTATATGGACAACAGGCCAGTTACTGTAATCTCTCCTCAACAAGCCAAGGAGATGAGCAATGAAGCAATCTGTGGAAATGGCATTTGAGGAGCTAAATAAAAGGGAAGAAAGCCAGTTAGCAAGACACTTTGAAGCTTAGGTGCGCCAGGAGCAAGCCACTCTCATCCATGCAAGCAGCCAGAGAAAGAGCTGGCTGCCCATCAAGTGATGAACTGAGATACTGAGGAGCTTGAGAGCTTGCCAGATCAATAGCTTAGAGAGCCTAGAAAAGAGGTCACATGGCTGTTGACAAGCTGGTTGATTGGTACAAAACCTGGCAAGAAAATAAAAGCTCACCTCCCTGTTCATTTTCTGTTGATAGTTGTGACAGAATGAACATTCCTGTGGAACATTTTTCTTCCATCAAACAGACATCATTCTAATGGAAAAAAATCTGCAAGCTCTATTGAAAGAACATTCTGTCTTTCTTCTAAAAATACCTATTGGTTATAAAAGATGTTACCCTCCTGGATAACTAACCAGTCTCTAGGACTACTTCAGCTGCTTTCTTCCCAATAATGGAAGAAATGCCCCAGCCAAAATTGAGGCATTGACACAGAAAAAGAAGATCTGGATTTCAGCTCTACAGATCCTAAGAGCTGAGGGACTTTTAAGTAACAGATCCGTGAGAGCAGATAACAAAATGATGCATTACTACTGGAAAAAGCGCCAGGAACAAATGGGAAAAAGCCAAAATATAGGACTTTGCTACAAGCATGTAATTCTCTACTGCTTGTATTTTTTCATTTCTAGAATATTATCTGTGAAAAGGGCCAGACTGCATTTTGTTGCAGAGCAGTGAAGATTGAGTTAAAATAAAAAGCTGTTTTCTGCCAACTCTTCACTTCAACAGAAACAATAGGAACATTTTCTGGCCAAAGTCCAAGGTTTTCATGCTTTCCTGAACTAAACAAGTATACAATGTTAGCAAGGGTGAGAAAGCTGTTATGATTACTTTGCTAGAAGCAGTATTTTAAGTTGCATAGAGTAGCTCAGTTGGGTAGCAATACTTCCAGTACCATACAGGTTTCATTGAACTCAGCATCACAACATCTGATAGGTGAGAAAGGAGCCTGGTGAATAAAGACAGTATTATTAAAGATTGCAGAAGAGATTGACTGTTACAAAGACACTCCTGTATTCTTAAGGTAGATATATTTTCCATGCCTTTAGCCAAAACAATCAGTGGCATTGGGGAGGTGAACGAAAGAAATACACTTATCCTTACCTTGGCAAGAGAGGGTGAGCTGTGTTCCAAGCTCGTATATTTTATTCTCGTTCTGACAATTGCAAACACTTACTTAAGCTGAAATATTGGACCATAGTGCAAATTTTAAAATATGATTTTTGAAACATGAACTCTTGACTCATTTATGTGAGAATTGACATTCTACCCCTTAATACTAACGCTTGCCCATTACACTTATTCTATACTTGAGTTGGTCAGCTGACCAATCCCAGCATAGAGAGTTCCACCATACAACACAAAATGAGTGACAAATTACTTATCTCTCAGCACCATTATAACCCACATCAACAAATAACAGATCTCAAGCTATCCAGTTCCATATTTTCATGAAGCTGTATCAACCTTACATTTCTTAATATAAATTTATTTTACAGTTCATCAATTTATTCATGTTGCCCATCAGTCACCAAGACCCAAATCTTTCCCCCCCCCCAGCTTCTTGCAGTCTTCAGCCAAAACTTTTAAACTTTCTATCCACAGCAGCCATTGCAGCCTGGATGTAATCCAGGCTTTTACTAACATCTGTCAAGTTCATATTTGTGGTTGCAATGGAGTGGAATAGAAAATAAAGACGGATGGCCACAGATTAACCCTAACACTTCTTTATTACACTGTAGCCATTTTATGTCTCTTCTGCACTGAGTCTTACTAAAGTTTCCACATGTTATCTTCCCCTACATTCTTTATCACCTAGTAACAGGAGATAAAAATAATTCTTTTCATTTAATGAGGCAAATGTTAGATACACATTATCAGTGACACAACTAAGATTCTTATGTCTGAAATGCAACCTGTTCCACATAATTGTGCACGATCCGTTTCAAACACATTGAAGCTCATAAAGTACCTGAGGAAAACATTGTTGTCTGTGAAGAGTAATAATAAAATCTTTATGTAAAGACTGCATTTTCAATAATTCAGAAAGTACTACTGATAATTTTTACTTCTACTATGAATTTAATATAAAAATCTCGCTTCCTTTTATAAAAATTAATTAACCCCTAAGAGGCAATTCTTATAACTAAGATGATACTAAACAACCCACACAAGCCAAGCAGGAGGCAGATCTCCTGACATTTTGTTTTCTTGTCAAACTCAAAGCAAGCAAACAAGAGTGTAGTTCTTTGATGTGCTAATGAAGACTATTTATTGCAACAGCCTGGTTTTTATTATTATTTTAATGTCTGTCAATAGAGTTCCAAGGACAGCTTTTCTTCAGGGAAACTCAGTGGTCACTGAATTCACTAGGTGTTTGTATGCAGCCCTTTTACTTCATAAGACAGACATCCCTCCTTCAGTGCATGGTGTCAGTAACTGGGGATTTTAGCTGAAGGAGTCATACATGTGGAAAATTGCAAACTTGAAAATTCATTAGCTCCCATGAATTTTCAGTAGAAAATTTAATTTTCACAAAAACTTTTAAGGGGAGAGCATTTGCTAAACTTGCACAGGTATCACACATAAGATGGATCTAACAATGAATTACAGCTGAACTGTTTACTGACACTGGAAAGAAATGAGCTTGTAATTAAGATTTTTATTGATTATATGCCATTCTGAGCATAAAGGTAGGAAGTAAGATAACAACCCAGATCAGAGTATAACACATGATAAAGTAAGTCCCAAGAGGATTATTGAGAAGTACTTTGGTATTTAAAATTGTTGAGTTTTTTCCAAGCTCAGTAAGACATTCTGCCTATTACTGTCATGGAGCAGTTCCAGATATACAGCTTGGTCTAATGCTCTAAATCAAGGTATGTGAAAGATAAACATTTTACAAGTGCTCAAAGTTGTTTTCTTGTACAAGTGCCATAGGGACACAAAGAACTCAATCAGCCAATATGTATGCTAGATTTTACTCTAGAACCAGCCAATAGGAAGGCAAAGTTTTCCTTGATTTTTTTCTTATTTTGTGATTACCTTGTTCAAAACATGAGTAGCAAATGTCTGAAATCTTTCCACATACAGTGAGAAAAGATGACACTAAAGATTGTGTAATCACCATTCAAAAAAAGGGTTAGTAACAAAATACTACAAAGCCAACAAGGAAGAAAAAGAACATAAGAAAAAGCTGAATTGTTTTCATTTAATTAATTCTGTTAGGAAAGATAAATCAGTTCTGCATCTCTAGGTTAAAAGAGAGTGAAGCAGTTAATAAATTCTCTTCTTATTTGGGCCACATGTTACCTCACTCATTTCTTGCCAGGAAGTAAGTGTTATAGATTTGAAAGACTCTGTAAATGAAAAGTAGATATCGGTGATGTCATCAATAAGCATTTGTCCCTATGATACATGAATCAAATGGAGAGCTGCTTTTCCTCATGAGGGTCAAGCTGATCCTGTTGATGTATTTCAGAATGTACAAGATAGACAGGCATTACAGTAGAATTTGCAAGACTGGTAGGAAACTACAAGTCAGACTCTCCAAGCAGGACAAAAGATCTGAAGCCTTTGCACTATGGAAAGACTGGGCCACGTGAACTTCTCTCTTTCTTACTGACAGTCTGTTTTCACCCAAAACAGAGTAGAATGCTCCCCCTCAATGCAGGAAGTCATGAACATGTGAAAGCAGTTCAGCTCAGCTTCCTCACAACACTTCAGATAGTGTCTCCTCACTTCATTGATGGCATTCAGCAAGAGCAAAAAGTGAAAAATTTCAGTCCTTGGTTATGCCAACTAATAACTATTGTCCATGCAACTCCTAATGCCATCAGTATCAAATCAAGTGGTATTTCAGCTGAATTGTCAGAATACCAACCATGAGAGAGCAAAGATACCAAAGAAAACAATGCAGGAGAAACGGCAACATGTTTAAAAGTAATAATGATTTCTTGTTTTGAGAGATGGAAGCATTTTTCCCACATCAGCATGCCAAAGTACATACATATAGACAATGTATGCACAAATACACTTGGGGAACAGTATCACAGCTCTCAAATCTCTATGTACTGACAAGTTTACGAGATTCTATTTTAAGTTGCAGAAATCAAAGCTCTTCAACAGTCTGTTCCACCTAAGCCTTTATGAGTTCTGCAAGAGGAGGATTCAAGATGAGAGCAAGGAAAATAATTGCTAATGCAACACCAGGGAGATTTGGAGAAACTCAAGTTGTGGGCCATAAAGAAACCTATGTAATCTTTGTACTGCTCAAATTTTACTAGAACCATTTTATGGTATATACTAAATGATCTACCTTTGTGAATGATTTCAAAGCAGAACTGATAGTTCTGTCCTTTGCCAATTATATAAAAATCACCATTGTGACACTAAGTAGCTTGTTTGGGTGAGGTTTGGGATTTTTTTTGGGGGGGGGAGAAGTCTTAGATTAAAGGAAATAAGTTAAATAAGTTGCTTCTTCAAGGTTCTGACACAGAACTAAAAAAGAAAACTTTCATCAAGTTCATAATTTGTTTTGACAGCTTCTGTTCTGATTTGAGGTTAACAGATTCATTCATAGCTAGTTATGAATTCCATTTGGTTACTTAATTAGTCATTACAATTGCTTGTTTGACTTTTATTTTAACAGCAATCATTAAAAACGTATTAAACTAGATTCTTCTTACAAATTTTCATCTTGGCCCATAAACATAAAAAGAGTATGAGAAGGACTTGCAACGGCTATAAAACCATAAGTTTTTCCTGAGTACAATCATAGATTCTTTTAATCTATTTTTGTGCTTGCATAAATTGATGCTTCCTACATTTTAATTTAATTTAAAAGCTCTTCAGATTATTTCATATGCCATGGCCAAACTGTCTATTTTTCCTGAAAGCCAAAGTTAGCACACACAGAACTATAGAGATTTAGCCATATCTAACCATCATAGCTAGTATATTTCTGCCTCTACCACCTGTCAACATTGTGCTACCAGTTCTACAGTGACCTCTTGTCCTCAGAAGTATGACTCACTCAAATTAAATGATAGATCTTCATAACTATAAAGCAAGACGAGTTATTAAAGGGGACCTGTTACTGGCCTACATATCAATGAGTCAGCTAATATTTAGCAGCACCTAACTCCCTACATGCTCCTCCTTTTAACTGCAGACTTGTTATTCTTTCAGTTATTCACTATTTGGAATAAGAATATTTCAGCTGCCTAGTATAATCTATTTCATTTTCTATAATAGATGTATATGGTAACTATCACTGGTCATGCTTTGGTTGTAAATTGATGAAATTATTCCAAACTTTGGGAAGCCAGCTCTTCATCATTCTCTGCAGAGCATTTTTCTTTTTTACAAAGTTGGGTTATTGCCAGGAAGTCTATCCTCCCTGCAGCATCTGGCCTCCAGGTCCTCTAAACCAAGAGCCAGCCAGGCAGAATTAAAATAAGATGGCTGATATTTATGAAGTTCTCTGCATGTAAGTTTAACTTCTTCAATACATCTCTGCCACCTTCCAAATATGACAGAAAAGTTGGAAATATTTTTCTTCACTGTATTTTAACCAGAATGGGCATGGTTACCCATCTTCAATCAGTTCAAGCAGCAGCAAAGTTTAACCCCAGTCACAAGGCAGACCAAGGGTACGTGTGGTTTCAGGCTGGTATTATTTTGTTCACAGTAAAGGTAAGTATCTCGCTAAGAATGCTTTCTGATGCTCTTCACACAAAATCCTCAGCTGAGGGAGACTACTATCAGTGATGAAAATCCACCAAGGGGTAATTTCCCCCTCTTGTAATTCCTCCACTGACATTCCTATTAATACTTGGCAGTGTCATACCAGTAAAAAAAAAATTGGCATAAAATGTCTAGATTGGAGAGATATGGAATTGACCATATGAGTGACAAGTAGCATTCCTTCCAGCCCAAACCATTCTACGAGAAATTCAAGTCAATGAATATTCAGAACACATCCTTCCATACCCTACTATTCCACCAAAACCTCTTGGTGGAGCAACACAACTATTATTCATCAGTCACACCCCATTTTTGGCAGTGAGGGGTTTTATTTTTAGTTATTTTGAGTAATATTAACTTTAAGAGATACTTTACTTCCCACGGAGAATGACTGAAGTTGAAAGGTGCCTCTGGAGATCATCTTGTCCAACGCCCCTGTTCAAGCAGAGTCATCTCCTGCAGGTTTCCCAGAACTATGCCCAGAGAGCTTTTGACCACCTGCAAGGAGAGCAACTCCACAACCTCCCTAGGCACCCTGTGCCAGTGCTCAGTCATCCACACATTCAAACAAGACCTGTCCCTCTGGACTCCCATTTGTGCCCATTGTTTCTTGTACTGTCACTGGAAACCACTGAAAAGAACCTGGCTTCATCTTTACCTTCACCTTCTGATATTCTACCTCCACAAATGACATCTGGTAGTCAGTTCTTTGGTACTGAAAAAATGAGTTAGCATGCAGTGGTAATGTAACATGTAAACTGCTTCATTCTGCACCGTAACTGAACTCAAATTGACCCAGTGGTGCTGAAATGAAAATTTACAGCTTCCAATCAGAGTGGGATTAGCACACACTGTGTACTAAGCTCTGTTGCTGAGTTTACAGTTAAGACCTGAAGCATTCAGAGTTTTAAGATTTACTTTTGGATTGAGTTGAATTTCACATATAACTCACATACCAATAAATATTTATGGAAAGTTTAGTTAATTAGCTGCCTAGTCAAAAGAAAGCAAATGACAATCATGAGCAGCCCAAACACCAGAAAGTCATATGGTGACTTTTAAACCATGTATCTCCTTCCCTTTCATACCAGCAGAATACATGCCAGGATCTCTGCATTTATTCACTTAAAATTACTACAGAAGGAAATACAGTTTGCAATAGGCTCTGCTTCAAGCAATAAATAAAAGAAACATTTCAAAGCTTAGTACCCATCTGCAGCACGAGGATTGGGAGGCTGTACAGAAAGCATTGCTTAGTGAAACTTCACTGCTTGTGGTGGAGAGGAATTAGTTCTGTTGCACTGCAACACTTAATGGTTTCTTAGTGAAGCAGAAATGGCAAACTCATTTTTGAAGATGCAAGTAATATTCTCTCTCCTCAGTGTTGTGCGTTACCATCTTACTAGTCATGGTCATTTTCAATAGGATTTTCCCTACTGAATTAACACAACTGGTTTTGAGGATGTGCTGTTTCTGGGATCTCTTACACAGAAACACATGAATACACACCTGAAAGATCTGAAACTACAATCATTATCTTCCACATCAAGGCCTACAGGCCTGAATTTAGGAAAAACCTTTACTGCTCCTTGCCTTTCAGCCAGACATTAGAGGACAATGTGACTTCAACATAAATGTTAATATCCTCCCCCTAACTTGAACAGACCTTATCTTGAACTTCCAACCTTTCAAGAGTCCAAATGCAACGTCAAAACCAAGTAAGTCCAAAACCATTTGTCACCACAGTTGCTTTCAAGTACCTCTGTGCTACGTGAAGCTTCATTCATAAAAGTGAGGGCATACACTCATATTCCATCTAAATAGACAGTTACATATGAAACTGATGGCATTAGATATTACTAGTAACACTAATAAGAACTTTTCTGGGGCTGATTCATATGTAAAAAAACAAGTGTTGGTGACTTGCGTATAAGCTCAAATTCAGGCATACCATGGTACTGTCACTCATTAGTTTAGATGCCACAAGATATTTTCCTTCTCAGTTACAGAAAGAGCAATAACATGTTCCCAGGACCACAATTCTTTCTTAAAACTCCATCCTTAAAGAGAATACCACTTTACACAACTGTTAAATTTTCTCCCCACTCTAAGTAGTATTTCATTAATTTGAACAGTATTATTTTAACAAAATGCCTTCCTACCAAATTCTTGCCAAATGAAACTCCATTTGATTTCTGTGGACTCTTATTGGGTATCTTTAGCACAAAGCCACAGAGAATACAGGACTCCACATGACTTCTCACACTGCTGAATAAATTGCTGCTACACAGTACTCAACACAAGTAGGTAAATTCAGTTTACATTTGGCTATGACATTAACTGTTTTCCTTGCTATCCCAAAAAGCCCATGGGTACCTATACCACATCCTCTTCAGCACAAGGAAGTATGTTTATCTTTCATGTCTTGCTATTTTAAAAGAGATTTCCTTTCATGTAGTTTCCCCAATCATTCAAATCTCAGAGTGCTGGAAGACACACCAGCCATTTAAACCCTTTAATGGAGGTAGTATTTTGAGGAGAATGAGTGGGTGGGGCCAGAATCAACACACATAGAGTGGTTCTTTTATTAGTTTTGCCATAGATTGCTAAAAAATGTGCTTGAATGAAAAGTACTCTATGCTAAGAGTTAACAACAAATAACAACCATTGAATGATGAAGTAAGACTTGAACCCTCACATGTATTCATATATTCAGCAGTAAACACAATGGAAACATTCAGGCACGTGAAAACCATACAAGGTGCTTTAAGATTATAAAATAAAATATAAATTGTGCAAGTTATCCATATTCTGTTACTACTATCTTTCTATAAACTTTACTGTAGTTCAGCCACAAGTCAGATTCAATGAGGAATCACCAGGGGAAATGGTCTATGGCCAAACTAGATAATCATAAGCATTTCTTTTAGCCTTAAAACTATGAACCCTTGTCAAAGCTGCTATAAATTCAAAGAGTTACATTAAAATTCATTACTAAAACACAAATACATCCACTTAATTCTCTTTTAATGCATTGCAATGTTGTTCTGTACTAATATGGTGGGTGGTTCAGCCCCATACAGTGGCTGAGCATCACTCACTCACTCTCTCCCTCCCAGAGAAGCAGACAGAGCTTCCATAGGCTAGGACAAGAACAGTTTACTGACAAAATCACTGTGAAAAGGGAACAATAACAGCCCACGACAAATTACACTCACATCCAGTGATAACAGAGTACCTTACCAGCCCAAGGATAACACAGTGTGCTGCACAATGCAAGGAGCAACCCAATACCCAAACCACACTCAGACTGCTCTGGATACAACCCCCCACCCCCCACCAGCCCCTTTTATGAGGGAGTGATGTCAGGTGGTGTGGAAAACAGCCCAGGCTAACTCAGCTCACCTGTGCTGGCTGCTTGGGGAGGTCAACTCTGGCCTGGCCAGAACCAGAACAACTAAAGAAACCCAAAATGAATACTAACAGAAAAAAAACAGAGCTACAACTACAAAATTTAGGTATTTTTTCAAAGCAATTTCTTCCCACCTGAAATGTATTCCACATAACAAAACTCAGCACTCTTACACTGTATATAGATTGTCTTTTGTTCTCAAAGCTTTTTGTTTTACATTGTGGCCATTTTACAGAGCGGAATGAACAAGGTTCTCTTACAGGTTCCTGTGGGAATGGCTTCTATTCAACTGTGAAAAGTACGAACTCTGCCTTTTCTTTTTTGACCAATTATTTGTGTACAGTATTTGCATAGTGGGCCCTTATCAGACCTATGCAAACACTTAAACATGGGTACCTTGATTTTTTGTTGCTTCAAGTTTAATTAAGACCTTGACATGTAGAATCAAATTAATTTTAAATGGATCTAAATAAACACCACTATTTAATTGTTCATATTATCAGACAAGCAACTCTGCTCATCTAATAAGAAGTGTGTATCTGTGTTTCTACCCTCTTCATTGGGTTAATGGTGATTCAATATATTTAGAGCTGGAAGCTACTTCTCTAAGCTTGAAGATTTGAATGAAAAATGGGCAATTCAGCTACATCTCCCTTGGCAAAACAATCCATTTAATCAGTGTTATAGTTTGTAACTAGACAGTAGGTTTTAATCGGAGTCTCTATCTACCAATTCTAAATAGGAGGAAGTAGGAGTAGGGAAGGGAGTGTGATTCATTGTATCATTGCTGAGTCAGTTTATTTCCTGTAACTATCCATCATAGAAGGAGAAGCAGCAGGCAGATACACGCTTACTTCAGTGGAGATTACTTTTCTCCTTAGGGATTTGAGTGTTGGATCCAGACAACATCTGGTACACCACTCCAAAAAAGGTTTAGTATCTTCTTTCCTTTCTCTCTGTATAAATGTGCAACTATTATAAGCTATCATGTGGCTATGTCCTCTAAAAGATGTTAAGGCCTTGGCACCAAAATTATGTGTTCCACTGACAGGTGGAATAAAAGACACAGACAGTCTGGCTAAATGAATATAAAGGTATTTCCTTGTCTTGTACAATAATGGAGTAGGCTTCTGAATAAAGGCTTTCAGGATTGGTTGTTTCTTTTGAAAGTCTTTCTACTGTATCCACCATCTCTGATCTACCATTGGGCCAGGGTGTGCTACGCAGTGACACAGTTATCCACAAACAGCCAGCCAGCAGTACGTGTACATTCATGCATCAGATTATTTTGTGATATTTACAATATTCGATTTTCTGATATTGTAACACACAAGGAATGAAAACCTAAAAGCAACCACTTGCTCCACCCAGACAACTTCACATCTAAGGCTCAGTTTTGTTCAGTAGTCACCCCACAGAAGTGCTTCTCCCTGAAGTGATAGTTTTACAAAAGTGCCTGAAGTGACACACTATGAATCCTGCCCAAACAGAACAAAAAGGCAAACATTTGGCCTCTTGGTCATTAACTAAAGAAATGCAAATCTATTACTTAATAAAACATTTATAGGGCAATAAACTCTTGATAAGTAGAAGAATTCAGCTGAATTTAATGGAAGATGCTTCCTGAAGCTTTGTATCCTATGATTTTTTAAATTAAAGTATCTTAAAATACATTCATGACATCACACATTTCATACAGGGATTTTTTTCATTGCAAGTTGCAGTAAAGCTGATTTTCTAAATTCAGAACAGTATTTTGATCTGCAACATGTAAAATTCAACAAATAAACAGGAGGAACAAAAATGTCCGAGAAACTAAAAAGTGGTAGTTTTGTGTGATTTCCCTCTGTTTTCATACTGCTATTTTGTCCCAGAGATAACAATTAATTTAACTTAATTTAAAAATGCTAAAAGTATATTTTTAAGTGATCCTTTCAAAAACATTGTACTTACTGCAGGACACTCCTCTAAATACTCCTTGATAGCTTTTCTTCAGTATCAGGACTGTTGTTACCAAAAGTCCTCATCTGTATGTGATCTTACAGCAGCAGTGTGTACTCTATGCTCACACAGAAGTGGGTAGACAGCTGTGACGCAGGGACACTTAGAGCCTTGTTCACCAAACTTTCACTGACTGAGCCACTAAGTCAATGAAGAACATTACCAGAGTAAGAGTTTGAGGGGTCAGATTATACATTTGGCCGTGACTAAAGAAATCCACACAGACAGTATAGGCCAAAAATCATGGTTATTTGGAAAAGCTTGTGAATGTCCAACTGAAAATTGATTTGATATCTTTCTACTTCTAAGAAAAAGAACGAAGCATAGTAACAAGATACAGAAATGGCAACTAATAGTGGATCACTTTGCCTTCAGTAATAATAATGCCAAGTGTACACACTCATACCCTACTTCAGTAAAACATGAAAGCTTATTTGAAGTCAATGAAACTGCTCAAATTGCAATTTTAAGCACATCTTTATGGATGTTTTTAAAGAAGAACAAATACTTAAGATCATACCATCACAGATTAAATAAATGACAATAAGGTTATATACATAGGTGTGTTTGCATGTATATGCACATACATATGTGTGTAAACACATCTGTATATTTTATATAGATACATATACATACACAAGCATACACAAACTTTTAATTATAGGATATAAAAGCACTTGGCAGACATATTTAGAACCATGATATCTCTGCAGACTAAGTGTTACTCACATTGTGACTATGTTGATTTTTGAGTTTCACTGGAGAATAGTCATCAGGCATGCTGGCTATTTTCACGGCAGTTTATAAAAATAGCAGGTCAAAACAAAGATAGCCTGCTACACTGTTTCCAGCAAAAGCCAATAGCAAGTACCTAGGGAAGAGTATTAAAACAGAGCAATTATAAAGCAATACTTTCCCTGGACATTCTTTCAGCTTCTGGCAATTTGTGGAAGAGACTTCCTGAACTAGCAGTAATATCTGTATTTAATAGCCCTTGATAGATTTTTCTTCCACATATGTATCTAACTGCTGTCTAAACCAAGGTAAAATTTAGCTTCCACAACATCCAGTGACAAAAAGTTTCACAGCCAAATTAAACTTTTTGAAAATTTATTGCCTTTTTTAAGCCTTTACAATAATTTCATGGCCCCTCATTTTTGCATTACGAGAAACAATTGCTACCTATTCCTCTCCCCTCTGCCTCTTAAGATTTTACAGACATCTATCATATTTCCCTTCACTGCCTGTTTGCCTAGCTGAAGAGCCCTAATCTATTTAGTTATTTCTTTTATTGTCATTGTTGTCTTATTTTATGATTTGTCTGGTTCAACTGTGTCAATGTTACTGAAGGGGTCAGAATGCAAACAAGTATTGAAGATATAACTGCACAATGATTTTAACAATGCTTGATTCCTATCCCTTTCCTAATAATTGCTAATGTTTCATTGAATGTAACCATTATTACCCAGCACTCAGATGTCCTCACAGAGCTATCGTAAGTCTACTGTGATGAAGTTCTCTCTCTTGAATGGTAATAATAAATTCAAAGATCATCTCTGCTTATATCAAGCTGAAAATGTGGGGTTTTTTTCCCATGTTAGTTGCTTTACTTTTATCAACATTTAATTTCATCTGCAATAGTATAGGCCAGTCTTTCAAAATCATGTAACCTGTTACTAAGAGATTTAACTTTTAGTAACATGAATAACAAACTTTTAGTTTACCACAGACAGATAAGCAGGGGCAATACTACAAGAATTTTCATGTTCTTAGAGAGATCAGGCATATGAACATGAATAATCAGGTCTAAGTATGACAGTGATCAGCATAATGTAACATAAGCCTTTGTAAAACCTATTTGATTTATATTAACAGAAACAGATCCTGATATAGTTCCCAAGTTCTCTTTTCCTCATTAACAATTAATATTTAGGATTAAAACAATTCACAAATGTAAATATTTATAGATGATTTCTGACTTAAGTTATTAAATTTTTTTATCAGACCCAGAGGATCTGTTACATCTCATCTAAGATCAGACATCAACATCTCATCTAAGACCAGATATATGATCTTCCTTGCTCAAGGACCTGGAGCTACTGGAGCGGGTACAAAAAAGGGCTACAAAGAGGATTAGGGGACTAGAACATCGCTCTTACAAAAAGAGGCTGAGGGACTTGGCACTTTTAGCCTAGAGAAGACTGAAAGGGGATGTTATCAATGCTTTATAAATATTTGAGGGATGGGTGTCAGTCTTTTTTAGTGGTGCCCAGTGACAGGACAAGCGGCAATGGGATAGGAAGTTCCACCTAAACATGAGGAGGAACTTCTTATTGTGAGGATGACAGAGCACTGGAACAGGATGCCCAGAGAGACTGTGGAGTCTCTATCTCTGCAGACATTTGAAACCCACCTGGACACTGTCCTGTGCAACCTACTCTAGGTGATCCTGCTCTGGCAGAAGGGGTGGACTACATGATCTCCAGAGGTCCCTTCCAACCCCTTATATTCTGTGATCCTGTGTGATTCAGTAATATGGATATAATATAGTTCTGGATTTTCATCCACAGAATTTATTTTAAATTTTCTAGAGAATATAACCTTAAATGGGGTAAAAACTATCCTGATTCTCTGGTTTGAGGTTTTTTTGGTGAGGTTTTGGGTTTGTTATTTTTTCATTTAAAAAAAAAAAAATTTAGGGCAATATTCAGCAAGGACACATTTCAGATTCACCATTATATATCTGATACAAACACATCATAAATCTGACACCATAAATCTGAATGGGAAAAAACATCAGATGAAACTTCAGTAGCATTTTCCTTGTTTTCTTAAATTTCCTAAAGAAAGACAAATTACTTCTGCATAACAGTATTTAAATCAAAGCCCATTATTGTCAGACTTCCCCCAGCAAAAAGCTGCTGAGCCTATTGTTTTCAATATCCTATGACTATTTTCTTTTTCCCGTAAAATTAAAATGTTCAGGAAGTGGTTGCACTGATTCACTGAGTGGTTTCTTTCTCCTACAAATCAGCGTTGAAACAATGTTTCAGCAATGCTAGGAAAGCATTTGGCTGATGGTACAGTGATTTGAGGGAGTCTTAAATCTGAAGTTGCTACTGATCTGAAGCAATTCAATATCCAAGCAAAGAAACTATTGATTTCAAAGGTTTTGAATCATGTTGCAAAATAATTCCAACTTTCGTAGCACTTTAGTATCCATACACAAATAACAACTTATTCTGTATATATCTGGGTTAAATTCTGCTCAAAAATGTGTCCCTAAGCATTTACTATTGACTTTTGCTGATCCCTAGGTATCCCTAGAGACTGCTCTACACTCCTCTGTCAATCCAAATAGTTCAAAGGTGAATAGACATGTAAACTGCTCTCAGCTTAAGTTTTCTATAGACTGTCCAGCGCTATTCAAATGGGCATAAAACCAAAATGAGAACGTGTTCTACTGTGCTGGTGCCCAAAGGTGCTCCTTTTTTCCCAAACATGTTCTGACAGTCTAAGAACAGCTCATGATGGGTTCGGATTCTCTGTTATTATCTTTCACAGAAAAACAATAGAAATGTTCATAAATGTTACCTCTTCATGTAACACCAAAGTCATCATTTATGCAAAAGAAAAAAAAAAGAAAAATAGGGAAAAAAAGAGATGTTTACTTTTTAGTAAATATTGTACTGTAATGATTAAAAAATAAAGTGGGAGGAGAGGAAGACTTCTGGAGCACTGGTGTTAGAAACATGCCATTAGTGCTAAGGAATGCACTTTGCAACTATATGCTATTGGCTTTCTCTTTAAAAAAAAAAAACAATACAGCAATCCAGGTGAGTATTTTCTAACATAACTACCTTTTGAACTTGTATTTTTCATTTCTAAAGGTTAAGTCAAAGTGTAAAAAGCCACATTCATAACACGAAACGGTTTGGGTTTTGTTTTTTTTTTCTTTTGTTTCATGAAAGGAGTAAGTGTGCACCGTATTTATATCAAAGGCACAATTTAAAGTCACCAAAAAAAACCCAAACCCCAATAACTTCTACTGTACTTTAACAATAGCATTATAAATGAACAGTAGGAAAAAGTGAACCTTGCCACCTGATGACATCAAATGTCCAATAATTGTATGTTTAATCACTTAAATTGGCTTTGACATCATCTGAATCAGACGATACGGTCAAAGGGGAAATAATTAGTATCTTAACTGATAAGGGTACAATGCTAGGACAGTAGAAAGCTATGAAATTGGATTGGATTCAAGCTGAGAATTGTTTTACTGTGGAAGTGTAGTGATCTCTAGAGACTATTCTTCAACTGAAAATTATTTTCCTGTTTATAAATAGATATCACTTGAAGTTGGATTGTTGGGGGGGGAGGTGTGTTCAAAGTTGTTGTCTTTTGAAAATTATCTTGGCTCACAGGAGTTATTTGACTTAAGATGGCAGCTTTCTCTTTAAATTGAAATGAAACCCTATTTGCAACTATGTAGTTTTACTCCCATTCTGATTTCAACAATTAAAAATGGAAACAGTCATTTCATTGAGATGATTTAGAATTTTAATCCTACAGCACCAAGGCATCAGTTTGCTAGGAAAACAAGTCTTATTATGGGAAACTTGAGTGTTAACTGCCAGGAAATAACCAATTTTACATCACAGCTGTTGACAATTTGCTTTAAAAATACAGCAAAGAAAACCCATTATTACTTATCCATAAAGATGTTCTATGTCCTTTCATTTAAAATAGTACTGTAATAACTGGAAAAAAAAAGTTGGATACCATTGAACAGATTCTGAGCCTAGTTACAAAGTACTGATTGTATAGGTGTACACTTAAATACAACATAATAGTCATATCCTTTTATTCTTGCTCAAAAAAAAAAGCAAGAATAAAAGTTGTGTAATCATTGCTGTCAACACTTCTACCATTTCCCCAGAAATACTCCATCTTAGCCAATTATCAATGCAGTTAACTACAGGGGCATAAGCTTGTAGACAGAATAAATGAAAGACTGTTCTCCAATTCAGATAGAATAGAGAAATGGGGTTTCGCTTCTTCAGAAATGCATCTACATATAAATACATTTGCTGCACACACACCTCGTCCCTGACAAAAATGTTCCATTATATATCAAAATAAGGTGTTGAAATAGTAGAATTTGGATCCACAATGTTTATCAGAGACAGGGCTGGCCCAAGTCATTTGTACACTCAGCAAACTCAGAAGTTGACCCTCCTTCAAACTCCCAGGAAGAGAACAACATAAGCCTTAAGAGCAGACAGAATTTTTAGTGTCTTGTAAAGAGTAGAAAGGACCCTGTTTTCACAAACATTCAAACCCCTGATAAAAAAAGAGTGCACGTGCTGCATTTAAAGAATTAATTGCATATTATCAATGCTTCATGGAACACCTACTGGAGAAATGCCCAATGGAAATACTGCTTTTGATTTTTAGCTGTTAATACTTTTCCACAAGACTCTATTTTCTTCATATTCACACACCTAATAACCACAGTGAATCAAATTCAACACCAATTTACATCCTGCACTAATCTACTGAATTGAATGGCCCAGTTCCAGACCTGTTATAACTGAATGTGGCCAGCAGAGTTCTATATATTTCCATCAGGGCTGGATTCAACCATTAGTCTATAAACAGCTCCTAGAAGACATATTCATATAACATACAGTCACTATAAATAGCTAGATAAAAATAACTGTTTGACCCAACTGTCCTTTGTGGATTAAGTTTTGGATAGAAACATTTCCTCCCATTCTGTTTGTGACTGCTTGAAATAAATAGATTTTTATTTTTTGTGTATGCATGCAGAAAACAAATTAAACAGAAGCCAAATAGAAATAAAATCTACAGGCTGTTCCAAACCACCACCAACATTGATTTTATCAACCATGAACAATTCTCATGAGAGAGTCTACAGGTTGCAGCCACTGTGGTAGAATTTGGTACACAAGGCACAGATCCATCTGTTATTCACTGAAAAATATCATCCTTCAACACCTAAACAAGACTTTTAACTCTCAAGTCCTCCATAAAACTAACTAAAGCAAAAGTCATTGTAATACCTAGGGGCATGCTGATAAGCAGAGAGAACGAGAGTGTCAGGTGGGAATGAGAGACAACAACAGGGACTGAAAGAAAAGTACTTTAGATAAATTGTTCCACAGGATCCCTATCCAACCACATTGCTTGGAGCTGCTCTGTGCTAGAATTTTTATAGAAGACTTTTTAGTCTTCAGGGAAGACCACTACTTCATTTACTACGTGAGGCAGAAGTAGCTCAGGTGTGTTCCTAGTGTGGAGTTACAGTGAAAGTTCACGTGCAATACCACTTCAGCACCGTAGGAGTCAAGCCACTATGGTGGTCACTATCCATCATTTTAGTGAGTCAGACTGAATGTGACAGCATTCGGCATCCTGAAAGTGTCTCTGTAAGTATCAGAATGCTGTCACATTCAGCCTGATATTCACAGAAATACTTCCAGGATCTCACAAGTCTCTGCAAATCAGATTCTCTACTTAATAAGCTCCTGGTCAGCCATGAAACAAATAGCCACTTTAATGATGCCTGGGTTGATGTTTTATAAGCTTTCCTGTAATGTTTGGCATCTCTCACTTCAGACCTTCTTATCTGCCACAACCAGAAATATTTGTTACATTATGTGGACTAAGCTATGTAATTAGAAGAATTAAAATGTAATTAAAAGAATAAAAAGTTAGTAGAAACAGAACGAACAATTTCTTGAATAGGGTAGCTGAAACCTGCCCTAAAGAGCTAGATGCTATCATTGACTTACCAAGTCCTTATACAGTGGGTAACTCACTCAAAGCAATTTTTTTTAAGTGATCAGCAAATGTGTGTTCTTCATGAACAACAGGAGTAATTTAAATCAATGGAAACAGTGCTTAGAAGGTGCTACTATGTTACTACTGCTATTACATAATACAGTGCTATTATAATACCAGATACTCAGAGATAGCATGCCAGTACTGTCAAGCCACGCTCCTAGAATTAGCAGATTCTTTTGAAATCTCTTCTTTCTACACACTTCAGTTTTGCATCTGTAAAATTGAGATAATGTCACTTTATCTCCCAAAAGTTTGGTTAAAGTAATTATTATAAAGAACAGCAGTGTGAGAGCAAAAAGTACTGTGTAAAGCTCAGAAGGGAATTGATGTTCATATAAAAAAATCTAGCAATGTGCTGCCAACAACTGTGCCTATTCAACAACAAGAAAGAAATTAAAGTTGCTTATTAGCTGAGTGTAAATGAGCTGTAACACAGAGTAGGCTGTTAAAAGGACAAGAAAAGGTCCAGGAGCAGACATGATAGTACAAATCCACCCTGTGAGGATAAAAGGACATACTTCAGGAATGTAAGGATCACAGAGTGCAGCCTTTCTGTTTTCCTGTTCAAAGGCAGCCACATAAGTGAAAACTGAAAGAAACATACACATGCAAAGTTTTCATATTTCCAAACAAGGAAACACCACATAAAGACCACTTTGGCTTTTCAGTAGAGGGACTTTTTAGAGATGCAACTTCCAGCTGTGCCTTTTTCAAGCTAGACTCTTTTCCTGATTTTCTACATGTGTATTTCTATAAAATACTGGCTACTGACCAAATCTGACACTTGGACTTCTACTTATTCTTGAACATTTGCCAGTAAAACTGAAGCCAGAGGAAAATTTACTTCAGAACTGAATACAGCCTGTATGATTTGGTGTTAGGCAACTACAGATTTTCTCATGCATAACTCCAATAGTTTTAAGTAGCTTTTGTAGCAACTTGCTAAAAAAATAATTAACTTCTACAGAACTGCTTGGGTGACAGTGAAGTTCAGGTTTTACATGGGAGAATCTACAGCATCGTACAATACCTAGTACAAAAAAGACAAATCTTGTCTCCCCTGTCTCCCATTGACCTCGCACATCTCCCTGCTTCCTTCCCTCAGCTCTTGCATCTGGCTAAATGATCCTTCCTTCTCTTTCCTATCAGCTCTGGTGCTTACTTGATGCCTCAGAAAGGCCATCTAACTCACTGCCAGCAGCTCCCAATTCCTCACCAAAAGCTATCCTTAGTTACAGAGAGACATGGAATGAGCATTTCAGCTGCCACAAAGTCAGCAGTACAAAAGCACACTGTAGCAGGGAGAGAATAAGTTGCCTTGAGGCACAAGAGAATAACATCTCTCTTTTAGCAGTGGTGAGCTGGTATGTCAGGTCACCGAGGTAATTTCACTGGTATTAACAGCAGAGGAGGCTAATACCAGTCTCCCTTGGCACGTGGTCACCCCTTACTGTTTTGTCTGCCCAGGTGAAATTTAATAATATGTGTATGCAAATTTATTTATTTTATTATTAAATTTATTAATAATACAGATCAAAACTAAAAGAAGCTTAAAACTAAGCTCCAAGAGGAATAAGACAAACCAACACCAAAAAAACCCAAACCCCAAAAACGTTATGGAGCAGGGTTTGGCTTCTGGTTTTTCATGGGTGTTTGTTTGTTTGTTTCCAGGAAAGTCCATGGCAAAATTCCTGTTTCTTGGAAAGCATGATGCCTTTATTTGTACCAGCATCTGTGCTACAGTCTTTACTAACGAGCAGAGAAAAGTCCTCCTACAACTTTAGGATAATCCTTTTCCTGTTCACTAGTAGCAGAGGACCTAGTAAAAGAGCAGGGGAGCTGCAAGTCCTTTAACATCAGTATTAACGCTGCTGCTCATCTCCTTTCAAAGTGTTCTCTCTAAGACATCACAGCAATGGGTATTTTGCTTTTTTTGTATCTGAATTTCTAGACATCATTCTATTTTGTATTAAGATTGTATCCACCTCCAATTAGCATACACATATTTCAGAAACTGTCATAATTGTTTATATTGTGTTTATACATATATATTTATGTACTGTTATTTTTATATTTTATACATATATTTTATATATAACGTGCATATATACACAAACCTAATTCAACAAATACTTAAGAATACTTCTAAAATCTAGACATCCATTTAAAACAAGAAATAGTGAGCTGCATTGCTTACAAAGAGTCCTACCAAACCATAGACAACAGTTTCATTAAACCTTGCCTTCAGTGACAAAACAATCTGTGGACAAGTCCAGTCATTTCATCTTGGAGCTATGAGAGGAGCTTCCCAGTCATACGGTCTTTTTAACCAAGTATTGTGAAAATGGATGTTGCAAAACACTGCTGAATGAATCAGCAAATTCCTGTATTCCAGTAACAGAGCTACAATGGTAAACCAGGCAGCATAAATACAAAAAGGCATTGCTGTCTGCATGTTCAGGGGAAGAAAGCACAGAAGAATAACTGAGCTTATCACAGCTCTTTTGAAAAGCATAGGAAATTGCACATTGTTACTGGCCTTAAATTCTTAGGGTTTTCTCCTCACTGCTAAATAGAACTGCTGCCATTGTTTGGATGGGGGCTGCTTTGGGTATTGTTAGCTATACTAAAAATATATATAATGTAGGTAAAGGGCACTTTTTTTAACTTTTTTTTTTTAATCAAGAAAATTAGGTACAGACAGCAAAAATATTCTGGCCTAACTTCATTTAGCTGGTGCTTTGTTTGGCCCATGTGTCCCTTGAGGTCACTCACACCTTTTCTCAACAGCAGGTATGAGACAAAAACATGTATGATGTCCAATGAACAAATCAGATGTGTTTCAGTTGCTAAAGCTTCTGAGGGAATGAGTCAAGACATAAGATGGAAACCCAATGCCAAATGGCACAGCGAAGCAAAATGCCACCTGCCCCCCAACAGCCAGTGCACTCACCACGCTTTAGGACTCTCATGCTACTGGAAAAAACCCACACGAAATGATGATGTCACAAACTGAAGTAAGCACAAGGGGCTGAATGGAGCTGGATGATCATTACATCGAAGGGACCTTTGAACATTCTTCAGTTATGTTCTCCTGTCTTTCAATATGCTGGTTACTCAATGTGATACATCACAAAGCCATGGGACGTGATGGCTACAACAGCAACGAGTCATTTTGAAATCTATTCACAAATTCTCCAAGAGGAAGATCTCTGTGCCAATGCTAATGTTAGTGTAACAGCATGCAGCGTAAGAACATGTGGAACCCTGATTCTAATTAAACAAAATACCACATAAAAATTAATTGAAATATTTTAACCTGGCTAAAAATATAATAAATATTTTCTTTTGTAAAGTACTCTTCACCTCAAGGTCCAGATTCTAAACTATATAAATACCAAGAAAGAAAACGGCCTTAGAAAGGTAACTGTGATAAACTAGAGAACAGGAACACTGGACTAAATGCACTGTAAAGCAAAGATGAGAATTATAAATAGCAGATACTTATGGCTAGATGAGAGGTTTTTTTAAGTTTGCCAGTTTCAGATTCATACAGGAAATTTTTTTTTCAGAACTTTAAATTCTATATAATTGGAGATTCACATAATTTAAATTCTCTTGAACAGCACCATTGCTAATTTGCTATTGCATTGTGATACTGATTTAAATCTCTCTATAACAGTAATAGGAGATAGCAGGATTGGTGAAACTTGTTGTAAGGCTTTTCTTTTTTCTGCTTGGGAACTTTATCCAACAGTTGTTCATTCTTAGTATTTCTTGCATCTATGACTTTTTGTCTTTTTAACATTTTATGAAATAGCCCTCAACCACAATAATTTTTAAGGCTACTGCTACTAAAATTATTAACTTCTCTAGAAGAAAAGGTTTTTCTTAAAACATCTTGTGTTGGAAATAATACTAAATTATCTTTTATGATGAATAAAGCAAGATTGGAAAGGTATAGTCTCAAAATATGAGGAGACAAAACACTAGAAGAGGATATAAAATTTTATTCTCTCTTGACAATAGTATATATTGAAATGGTAGTCACTAACAGTTGTCAATAGTAACTTACTGGACCAATTCTGCTAAATATTAACTTCTCTTACTGAAATTCTAATTAATGGAAACTGCTATATTTCTTGAAATCTGTTACTTGCATTTACTAAAATACTATTGTATTCCATGGATATCTCATATTATTTATACATAAATAAATGTATTAATAAATAAAAGGTTGGGGTTTGCTTCAGGAGTCACATTATATTCCCGTACCTAATACCAAGGCTATTTACAGCAAATAGGATATGTTGTTTCCATATTGGTCTTTATCTCTTTTTTTAACATACCAACTTTAATAAATGGGTAAAATATTATTTTAAACATTTGATGTTCAAGTATAAATTCAGAACTCTTATGGTTGATAAGAATTCCTTCTAACTATATGTCTTCCAGATTCAGAACTCACAGTACTCTAATTAAATGTCACCTGAGCCCTTCAAGGCAAAGTATCATTACTTCAGCCTTCACTGATGACATGGAAATTATGTACAGATCAATGGGACACCTAAAATAATTCACACATAGAAACTCACTCTTCCAGCTGGAGTCTCTTGGCTGTACTGGGGTTGATTCAATTCGACATAGGCCCATTCGCTTCAAAAGAAGGGCAGTGATTAACACTACCAAAGGGTTTGGCCATCGTGTTCTACAACAATGACATTGATGCATTCATTAAAATATGTGAGCAGGATAAATCTCCCATTTAGGCATCAAATTTGGCTGGCTATTCTGTGGGACATCCTAATTATCCATGCTTGTGGTTTTAATAACAATTTGTTTAGAAGTGAATGTGATCTGACATATCCAATTTGAACACAGATGAAAGCAAGCTGAGCTGGATACAGACTTACTGCAGCAGTACTGCAAAATACAGTACCTCGTTTGTTTTGAGCTAGTTTTCTGATTCTATTTTTACTCACTGTGATTTACCACCAGTATCCTCTGGGTGATAGTTAAGGAAACAGATGCTGGGAATCTCTGTCCCTTCAGTTCCTGAGAGGAGAGCTCTGACTCACAGTTGTGCCTAGTCTCTCCTTTGTACTCACACATGCAAAGGGTGGTTGTGTGAAACTTAAATTACTGCTTGATTTCCAGTTTCTCATTGCCAGTTTCCTCAAAGTTTCCACTTACGTATTTTACAGCTTTACCAGTTTCATCTGAGCAGCATTTTATTACATGTTTCCCCTTCCAAAACCTGAACCGTGTGTTCCCAGGATAAACTTAAATTCTTTTATTTTTAAGTGCTCTATTTATTTGGGATTTTCCAATGAAATTGGATAGAAAAAATGTACAAATCCGAGACAAAGTTGAAATTAATTTTTAACAGATGTTATAGTCTGAATTTTTCCCCCACAACTTTGAGCAAATGCATATATAGAACATACAGAGAACTATTGAACAGAACTAAATGCAGCCATCCTTGTTTATAAAGCTATCATGGAACTTTCCATTGTCTCTGAGCAGATATGAAAAGGCTGTGCTGGCTTCCATTGATAGGCTGCAGTACCTAGTAGGGTTCAGGAAGAACACTTCTAGACAGAAGGTATGAGGAAGGCAGCAGCAGTATTCCTCCCAGGGAGAGAAAAGGTACATACCACTACAGCCTAAAATGCAATTGTTGTGATTTGAATATGTTGCACAAAACACAGCCGTATAGTAAAGAAGGAGTTAAATGACACCCTTGATTTCATTCATAGAAGATTCCTGTTTGACTGGAATTAAAACCATAGTACAGTTCAGAGAAGAGGTCTAGTGTCATTTAGCAATGAGTTACCCTGGCAGAGTTTCTAGGAGAAATAGTCACAATATAATTAATCTGGTGGAACAGCTGGATACACAGACTGCAATTAATTTTGCTCTGAATATTAACAGTTCCACAGCAGTTGAAAAGAAATTATATCAGTCAATAGATTTTTGAATTAAGTAGGTTGTGTGCAATAAAGCAAATTATTGTTGATATTGTAAAAGTTGTTTAAATCAACTGGATGGTTACAGTAAATCCGTGTACTTAATAAATCTGTACTAGTACTCACTTATACAGGGAAAAAAGGAGAGACATTTCAACCTCTAACCAAAGAGACAAGGAAAGTTTTAAACAAACCATCAGACTACTGCACTCATTAAACTAAACAAATATGGACTGTTTACCGTTTCATTGTTCAGTGTGTAAATAGCATATCAGAACAGTGAGTAACTTCTATCCATACATCGGAGACTTGTTTCCTGATTATCCAGAGATATAGGCAGGATCTCTTTAACAGTTTTTTTCAGAGAATATTTCTCCAATAAGAGCTGGACTTCTAAGCAGATGGTCACTGCACAAGAAACAGTTGAACAGTGGCACCCAGAGGTGAAAAGTGTACTGCTCCTAAAGAGTTCTTCCATTTGTTGTGATCTAGTTCTCATCTATTTCTCATCTCCTTCTGTCACTCCCATCTTTTCTTTTTCCAAGTAACAAATGCCAGAAAAAAAAATGTTGGAAGAACATACTCCAGAGTTTAAAAAATAAAGCCCCTGCTTTGTAACAACTATTATAGTTGGGAATACATTTTAGAAACACATTTTTCCTACATATTTTCTCTAACAAAGAACAGGATAAAAATAACCATGGAAAAGAGTATTTTCAGATTAATCTCCTCAGATGGAATTCTGAAGCCACAAAGACTTATATTCTCCCTAAATTCAATAGCTGAGTTTATTGTACAGGAGTATAACAGGAGCTTGAAGATCCAAGCACAAAAATTGGTGGATTTTAAGAAAAAGGCTTGGGGTCATTGTACAAACAGAATTATAGTTGACACAAACTGTCCAGACTATCTCAGAGGCCTTGACTTCAAGCAGTTGGTAAGACCTACTCTATCATAGTCCTAAGAGCACCAGGCTGTCAGTACCACTCTGCCACCACCACCACCTGATAACCTCCACAGGCTCCTTGGCCAATGCATATTTTTATATATGCACAAATGCGTATGTGCATGTCATTTATTTCACCAAAAGTTTAATTAAATACTAAGAAACAGTATGGGAACCCAACATCAACCTCAGGAATGCCTAATGAACTGAGTCCCATTGATTTTTAACGAAAAAGGACATACTTTTGCAATTTGCCACAAGTGCCTATATCTTTCAGTTACAGTGGGACTCTGTACCTGGGCTGAGGTCCAGCAAAGCACACCCACACTCTCTAAAGATCCTCCAAACAACTTTCCACTTAAGGGACCATAATAGGAAGGGCTTTTGGTGTGTTTTTTGCTTGAATTTAAAAGATAAAATATATTTCCAAAGGTTAAACAGATTGGATGAGGTGTCCAGAATGTTTCTGATGTTTTTCCCTAGTAGCAAGTCCTTTTGCCTGCTTTGCTTTTCACTCTGGTTCATACTTGTATTGCTATCATCATCATCATCATCATTATTATAATAATCAACTATGATCACTTATTATCATAAGTACATATTATGATAATAATACATAGTACATATTATCAGTACAGCGACCCCATAATGATGGCCAGCAAATGATCATATTATAAGGACTGTGCCGAGTAACGTCAAGTTTATTGCACGTTTTATCTCCGCGCGCATACGACACATCCATCACCCCGCCGGCACGGCCATCGCGGCGGCATCCCGCCAGCAGCTGCTCCCCTCGGCGCCGAGGGGCGGGGGCGGGCGGCGGCGCCCCCTGGCGGCGGCGGAGCGCGACGGCGNAGCCACAGCGGTAAAGCCAGCGGGTATCGCCAGGCAGTACGGCTTGCTGCTTGCCAGCAGGCCTAGGTTAAAGGCACCGTCTGCTCTCCTCCTCGCCAGCACGGCAGCTCAACGCCTTCAAAGGCTCCGCACACAATGTATTACAGTTACTGTTCTGCCCAGAAAATATTTCAATCATCCTAATTACGATCATGCATGGCTGTTTGAGTTCAATTTACACCCTTCTGGTACACAACGGCAAGGGTTTGGCTACAAGTTCTTGAATTTTTGGTTCTAGTTCCCAGAAAATGTCACCTCAGAAGTGATCGATGCCTTTTGAAACAAAAGTTACCTAAATGCGTGGCTGGAAATGTAAAACTTAACAACGTTTAGACCACAGTTCCTCTTCCAGGATTGTGCTGTAAAGAAGGAGGTGTAAAAGCAAATCATATTTATTGCCAGCCAATAAATAAAGGCAACACCTTTTAATTCCCTAAAAACCCACTGAAAGAGGAGACGCGTTTTGTGGCGGGGCAGGACAGAAAAGCAGTAGGTACTTCCTTCTACCTCAAGCAGAGAATTTTCTGTGCTCTATAAAAGCTCAGGTGTGCTGGGGGGGAGGAGGGAGCAAACAAAAAACAAAACAAAAAGAGCAAAAGAAATCAAAATACCAGTCCTATTCCTACCAATAAAAGATACTTGGAGAAGAGTTGAAAGAGAAGCATACATTTTTGTTTCGATATCTGCATGAAGGTAAAGTACAGTGCAAGAGATGGGGAGGGGGGTTCACTCTCCCTCCATGTAATGTTTTAAAGACGTCCCTTTAAAAGGGACTGGTTTTTAAAAACCTCCCATAGGGAAAGACATTGCCTTAACCCTTCATGTCTTACTTGCAGCACCCAGGCTGGTGAGGCATTCTCACTCCTTCCGCCCCTGGCCCTCACACTGTTAACTAGAGAGATCTCCTCATCCTTAATTGCACGTGTTATGCCTCACAGCCCAAACATACATTTTTCTGTTTTGCAAGCACTGCAGTTTATTCTGCTTCGCTGTGACGATACAAGAAGAAAACAGATATATAGCTTCATAATTGTATCTGCTGCTTATGTGTGCAGCTCGAAATAAAACGTTCTGGGTATCTTTTACATACAGCTCAAGTGCCTTTTTCATTGAGCAAGTGAGTAGCCCAAACTTCTACCATTGTCAACGAGAGATGGAAAGCATTAACTGTCTCATCTATCACCGGTACTAGTACGTGGTACAGATTTTCAGCATTTCTGGCAAACTAAACTGCCGAACAATCTAATCGATGGTCTATTTATCTAACCTAATTTCCACCGCTCCAGGGGCATATAGAGGAGCTTTCAATGAAGTACAGTTCTAGAATAAGCTATCCAGCTTGACACAGCAGTTGGCAAATTTCCCCCAAAGTATGACGGATTATATCCCCATTTAAAACACTGAACGTGACTGTGAATGTCATTATTCCTATTGCTGGCTAGTATCTTGTTTAAAGTGTGATGCAGGAAGACATTTATTTTTCTGCTAGAAACTAAATACTCTTCTGAAAAAACAGTTGTTAAAATGGAACTTTGTGAGAGGACCAGTCCAGATAAAATAGCGCACGTATATGTAGGGTACAGACCTACACAGACCATTTCCATTTCTAACTTCAGTGACTTGATGATTAAAAGGTTGCAAAACACTTGAACAAAGATATTTGGCAGAATTAAACTATATAAACCGCCGTATAAACAAAATAAATGGTATGTCTGGATATATATGAGTTTTATAGTAAATAAGGCCATTTTACAGGTTTTGAAACTATTTAGAAAAACATATTAAGCAAAGATCACTATGTAAAGCCTAAAATTTGAATCTGCATCAGTAGATTCTCAGCATTCATCACGTAAATGCATATCAGCGCACTTATTTAGTAAAATCAGATGATAGTAGGTAGTCTGCTGACCATCTGATTTTAACTAACCAATAGTTATCAAAATGACAGTATTATTTTCATAGCTGCCTGAATGTAAAAATAAGTTCTATTTGATATATAATGTTTATATTAATCCTTTTAAACATTTGCTGCCTTTCACCCCATAGGTGATCCCTGCAAAATGTGTCGAGTGATTTATTAAGGTCTGACCCAGCAAAGTGCAGAGAAGGCTCACATCCCACTGGCTTCAGGAGCAATTAAGGGCTTCTCCATGCACCTTCCAGGATCAAGCTCTGAGGATTTGACAATCCTTCTGGACTATGGTTTTGTTCAGATTTTTGTATGTTAACTTTCTTTATCATGCTTTCATTTTTCACTGAGGTTCAATAAAAGCTGTACCCAAAAGCCTCTTACTGAACAAAATTTTCAGTGAAGTCAATATGAGTTTGAGCAAGAAAGGAATGCAGACATGAGTAAAAAGTTTGTCACAGCTAGCTGTTACATGCCAAAGATTACTTAAGAATTTCATACTACAAATATTTCACTATCTAGACCTGGAAAAAAAAAAAAAGCTATCCTAGTTAATAGTTACCAAATAAAACACAGCAAAAATATAGACCTACTAGTAACATTCACCAATCCTATCTGTGTTTCCTTCTTGAGAATTTCACTCAACCACAAAACAACATGTAAATCAACAGAAAATATTGGGAAATGTAAATCAATAGTAGTTATTTTACTACTAAAAAGAAAATCCATTATTCTAATTTTTCTTGTTTGCCATTTACCCTTGCACTCTAGAATTCTCTCTTCTTTCTTTGGTATTTTAAAACATGATTTTAGGTAGTCAGTTAAGTAACAGTGGTTAGGAAAATCCACAAGCCATTTGAAAGGATCCAAAGGATTTATCTGCCTCTGACTGAACTGATTGACTAAGTAAAATAAAAGTTCTTTTCGGAAAAAATATACCACTTTTTAGAACATGATGTAAAAGCACTCAGTATTATAACAGGTAGTCTAATTTGAACACTAGTAAAGAGACAGTACAGCATTCTTAAATTCCAGAAAAAAATGTGTTGTTCTTTCACTTGTGTCTTTGCTAACAATTTGGAAGCATCCATTGTATTACTACTGCAGTGTTATTGAGCTAGTTTTATTAAGGCAAATTTATAGCAATGTTAGAAATTAATACCACTCTTATTTCCTCCACTGCCTGGCTTTATTGAATGCCATGGGGCATATTAATCAGTAAAGCCAAGTAGTGCATGAAATAAAAGTATAAATTAACCTGTAACATGAATGTAAAAAGGGGCTTAATAAAATAGAAATAAATAACGCTTTAATGATAATCAACCCCGCCTGGCTTAACCAACCACATAGTGTAATAATGCTAAATACAAAAAAAAAGTATTTAATAAAGTTTAAATCATGATGCAAACAATATCATGTTAAAAAGTAATACTTAATTTACTGTATTATTTAAACACACATAAGATTGTACAAAAAACCCCCTTCTGTCCTGATGCTTCTTCATGTAAAATTCCTCTCAAGTTTGGGAGCAGGCCCAAGACACAATGAGTCCGAATGCCAGAATGTTTTCAGAGCAATTTCACATTCGAAAAGTCTATGCATTTATAAGTAACCCAAAAAGATGTCTTTGCATAGTATCTTTTGCATACACCCAGAATGTATCTCCAAACATCAGCTAAAACCAGAACAGTCTCTTCAAGCCTATTTCACACAGGTGAACTGCACACAATGCATACAGTGATTTATTAAGGGCTTGACCTTGCAAGTGCGTGAAGTCGTTTTAACCTGTCCTTAAATTTATGCTGTGGCTTTTCTAAAGACAGTGTATTCCGCAGTATAATAAAAGGGATTGGGGGTGGGGGCTGGGGGGAGGAATTTCTTCTCTCCAGCATAAAAAAAAAAAAATCTTCATCCAAAGAATTACTCAGTACACAAACTGATATATGCAAGTCTTTGAAAAAATCAAAGCTCATTTTGTAATCATAAAACAATAGACAGCTCAGCTTTTCTCCACAGTTACTGCACTTCCAGAGCACAAACATTTCGCTACATTGTCATATATAATAACCACACATATGAAAATACATGTATTTGCAAAAAAGGGGAAAAAATGCCCAAAATGTGTTCTCATAAACCACCGCTGTGTATGCTCCCTCTGCTGGTTCTGCTGCAGAAGCCAGCTATGGAACACACCTCCTGTCATTGCCCTGCTATGAACACCACAGACATAAACACGTAACAACTTTGCTAGAGATGCTAAGTAACATGAGGAAAGGTAAGATGAGAAATTCTGCATGAGTGAGTGACTGCACACACAGTAACGTAAACATACTAAAGCAAAGGCTTTGTAAATACAAATGCATAATACACGAGAAAGGCATTGGGCTTCACTGCATCACAGATTTGGTATCATTATGGAGACATACTAATATGAGATATAGACAACACTTACAAGATCATATGCTTGAGACACTGTTTGGGTGGACTTGTAATGCTAGAACCAGTATTAATTTAAATTTTTCGCATTTGCAAATTGTATAAAACAAGGTTGCAGACTGGTTACATTCCAGTGTACCCAGGTGCCAATAGAAAGGGTGAAGGATCGTATTCTGCAGCAAACCTAACGGCACTGAAGAGGAGGCAAGCTTAGCGTTTAGCCCAAGTGAGGTCCCCACACTTGTGGCTGACGTTTGCTTGGAGTTCTGTCAGCCAATGAGACAATGAGTCGTCTGTAGCCATTTCCTAGTAGATGTGGCCAACTCCTGCAGTGCGCTGCTGCACCTTCACACAGAACAGTGGAGGGCTCCAGAGGCAGCCGTAGGAGGGAAGGGCAGAAAACACTGCCGCCAGGTACCACAATGCGCTCCCTCTTTGTAAGTAACAAAACAGGGTTTATGCCAAGGGGCCTTGCAGGCACGTTCCTCTGGACTTCAAAACTATGGCAAGCTTTTTTTTCCTTTTATCAGGCGTAGTGTCAAATTCAGATCCAACACAGCCTCAGTGGATGTAAGGGAATTACATGGCAACTCAATTTTCTTTCTCACTTTTTTTTTTTTAATTAAGGTTTAAGCTTAAAATCTGGATTCTTCTAAGTCCACTAAGTTAAATCCATCACACAGATTTTTTAAATGCAAAAATTTCAGAGAGTTTCAGGAGATGCACAACAGTATCCAGTTTAGAATACACTAAGTGTACATTTTATCACTGCTATTGTAACAAGATCTGCTCTACAGTAGTAAAGAAAGCAAACTGTTAAATTTATACTTTATCCATTAAAATTTGAAAAATAAACATAACTTTTAAATTAAAAAAAAACCCAATGAACCAAACAAATCTTTTTGTATCGCTTCTGTTTGCCATGTAAAGTATTAATTTTTGACAAGAAATACATTTGGAGTATGATACCATGAGAGTTAAAGGACTGCCAATCCAAACTGATATTTCAACATAATAAATATTAGTCACTGCATTTAGATCGTTGAACTCCACATTATTTTGTCTGGAGGTCGAATACCTTGGCAACTTAACCTCAGTGCTGACAGCATTAGAGACATTAGTCCAAATAAGCAACTTTTTTTTCTTGTAATGGCAGTGGATAAGATAAAGTAAAATAATAAATTATAGCACAAATATGGTGGCTTAGTTATATTCTGATACAACATATATGGACAGTTGTTTCATTTAAAGTACCACAAGGAGAAAAACTGAAGCTGGAGAGAACCATGTGTTGGTCTCAAATTCAAAGTGTGCACCTAATCTGCTGTGACTGTTGCAATTGGGGAACAGTCTAAACTAAAACCTTATTGAATCAACGGTTATGTAAATGTCAAGAGACTACCAATTTGCAGAATACCCCAAATCATTTAAGTAATAAATCAGGAAAGAGCATGAAAGACGTATTATAAAACCAACAGATAAATCATTTAAGATTCATACTTGCATCTCAATATTTTAAGAGATATAGGGGTTTTTTTTTCATTTAAATATTCCCTGCATTATTAAATTAAAGCAACTGTGTTGTAAGAGCACATGAAAAAAACCCAAAAGTATGCACCTGTCATAAACATTGTCTGTGGGAAGTGGACCAAAAGGAAGTATATGATGAAAATACAACAGTATGTTTCAAGTAGTGACATGCAAAGAAACAAACATGCACCATGAGCCCCTGAAATTCTTTCACACCTAATACAATTTGTTTTAATAACAGGACTATTTCTTGCATATGTTAATATTTCAAGCACAGTTTTTAAATACATTTCTTGTGTGTCTAAATCAGACTAAATCTTATACAAAAATCATTCCATTTTCTTTATCCCATTGGGTTAGAAACATCGCTGTATTTTAGCACCAGCGTAGTCATATGCATTAGGCTGGAAGTAAGACTCTGACAGCTCTGCTTACTGCCTGCAGCTGTCACTAACACTAGATCTATCTTCACAAATATTATTACAAGTGTGTTCATCTGAGGTGTCCTTATTCACAATAGCTGACCTTCATGGCTATGTCTGACATTTAAAAAGAAAAGTTCTGCTTTACAACCTTCAGTGTGTCTTCAGTTATAAATTACTTGTAGCGTATTAGTAATAATAATTGATTTTAGCAGTAAGTAATAGAGTTATAAACAGCTCCTACTATTTAATGAAAGAAATGCTTCATCTTCTGGTTTTATTTATTAGTATGCAAGAGCCTTCCACAACCTCAGAGAAATAAGTTATTGCTTAGTTAAACTCAAAAAGATGGCCTGTCAATGACGCTTTGTTAAAAAACAAAACATCAAAAATATTATTTTTTATATACCTTTACAAATGTTCTTAAGTTTGTTTTTTTTTTCTGTTGTGAGTTTATTTGAATACACCCAATGCATGTGAGTAACTGCTTGAATTTTCTTTAAATGTTAATAAAACACAGGACTTTCATCTCAGTGTGGTGTATCAGTTACAAGTAAATACAATAAATGAAGAGTTTTATACCATATTGGCCACCAGAACTCTCCTCAGTGTTCACCAGCGAATCAGTTGCAGAAGCAGTCTAAACATCTTTTTGCTGTTCACAACTAAAATCTACTGCAATTTGAAAGAAATTCCATTTTTTTAGCAAAGTCAAAGAGCGCCTACAGGTTCATAGCACCTAAGAACTGATGTTCTCACATGAGAAACTAAGGACTAAAAGATTTCACAAGCAAATGGCCTGATGAACGATGCAATTACTCCATCAATAATGGCAGGAAGGTTCCAAATAAACAATACCCAATTAAAATCTGCCTGGAAAATGACGGAATCTACTGCTTTATCACAAAGTAGTGATAACTGACAAATAAAACTTAATGTTACCTTATCATGATGCATATAAAAATATACTATACACTTGCATAAATGACAACCTTGGAACGCTGTCTATCAGCTCTCACCACTAGCTGGCACCATAGCTTTAAAAATGTAATGATGTGGCTCGTTTGTATCTTACTAATTAACAAGCCAGCTACCTAATTTTCAACAGAAAACGATTATTCAAAGCAAACGAGAAATATTTGGGGCTATAAACTAAAATGAGTCTGAAAGCAATATTCTCAATGATGACTGGTAAGATACATCCTGCAAAAAAATGGATAATAGTTAACAGACTCAGGGCTTGGTTTTATTACATGAAAATAAACAGTATGTGCACAGATGGGAGACTCTTGATATTTTTGCTGCTGGCTGGGAGATTGTAGAGGTCAACATCTTGGATTATGAAGAGTATGAACCCCAATAAACTGTCTCATTTACTGGGCCTTTTATCCCAAATAAACTCAGAGGCCACTTCATGTTCATTCCCAAAGAAGCAGCTTTATTGCACTGGCCAATAAATTTCCCAGAGTCTGTCTCCTTCACTGGCTTCCCTTTTCTCATTAGAGCCTGCTGCTTGCATTGTCTGCTAGCTGGATACAGACGCCCTAAGAGGCAGGGATCCTCTTTACATTCTCTGATGGCTGTGGTTCTGACCTTGCAATAGACTTCACTGCTGTGTTCTGCTCTGATTCTTTCAGACTAGCCAGTATGAGCTGACCAGACACATGCACTGGCACCCACCCACGCATCCAGGTACACACAAAGTTCAAAGCAAGGGATTTATAAGCCAGTTACATATGGGCCAGCCTCAGAAGAGACCAAACAAAAATTTCAGGCAACTGTTGCTAACAGTCTATGTATTTACAGGTTGAGCAAAGAAACCCATAAATGTTCCCATAACACCAATAACAGAGCACCAAATATCTGTGGCCGTTCTATCAGCTGTGGTCCGAACAGGCACTGAAATACTTCTATAACATAGGAGTATCCTCCCTAAAAAGAAATTAAAACTTTCTTCTATTGTAGGGCAGGTACTCTGCATCTGTCCAAAGTCATAGAAATCTGGGATATACAGGCAAGATTTCTGTATCAGTAATGGCAGTCACCTCAAGAGAACCATGCCATTCTGGCCCTGGCATCATTAAACTGTATAGCTCATAAAGTTACACATACTCTTTTTTTTACAGTCTTCCCTAGGACCAGAGAGAAGATAAGGTACACTTTGAACAACAGTGCTACACATGCTACAAATACTAAAATATCTAGCTGATACTGCTCTCCCTGGTGAGACAAAAGCAACACCCAAAAAAAATCACAGAATAACATATACTGTCATTTATGCACTTATGTAGGAAAAAAAGCATTTTAATTCTCACCCTGAAAAAGGTCACCTCTTGTATAATTTTATAGTAATGTTTTTGTTCTACCTAGCAGGAAAATGGTGAACCTCATCTATTCTCTACTATTATCTAGGCAGTTAGATTGTTCCATTTGCATACTATGGCACTACTGCCAGGCTAGTCTTCAGCCTGCTTTAAGTACTGCCCTTCCATCCAACTCAAGAGCAGAGCAAAAAGCTGTTCCTACACACCAGTACTGAGGAGATTATACATACAGGCTGCAGCTCTGCTTCCAGGATAATCGGTGACGTCATGCAAATGCTGTTGTCTAAAATGACACAACCAGCTCTAACTAATGGATTGCTTTGGAAGACAATGCATAGGTTGATGAACACAGTTTAAAAATATATTTTCAAACTGGTATGGCAAAAATTGTTACCTTCTAAAAGAAAAACAGAACAAAAGACTGGAAGGTAATAAAAGGAACTCACTAGATCAAATTCTTTTGGTGTTTCAAACCTCTTGGAGTAGCTTTATATTTGCTAGTCAGTTTTACTCCTCACTAATACCAACATTTTATTTTGTAAGGCCTTAGTTAATTCCCATTTTGGCCAGTATGCATACAAACACTTTCCTAATTTTATCTTGCAACAGAAAAGAACAGTTAAGAGATGAAAAAAAGAGGTTAAAAATGCCATTTAAGGTGCACATGTTAGGATCACATCTGTTCTTTTGTGAAGAGACAGGTTTACACAGCAACATTTTTTCATTGTACCAGGACTTTGCTGGCAAGTTACACTTGCAAAGTTCACTCTGTAGCCAAAGGTTTTTGAGTCTCTGTTTTGCATTAACAAAAACTGTCAATAAGCAAAAAATTAGTTGCCCCTAATGTTTTATCAAAGCCATGGGAGCTGACACTGTTTTGCTGTACATGCTCCACAGGATAAACATGCTGCCAACATCAACTAATCATAATGTTACCAAGTGGTGGGTTTGCCTTGTTCCAAAGTTATTTCAAGGTCATTTTGGAAGTCCTGCAAATAGTCAACAGGACTGTCCCTTGTAACTGAGTCAATTCCACAGAATTCAGGACAGACAGCAATGTGAGATCATAAATTGGAGAAAACCTAGTCTTAGTGAATGCAGCAGAGAAGCTTGTAATGGCTGCAGTATAATAAAGTGTTGGAGTTAATCCACTGCTATCTGTCTTTATTTTGCTAACCCACTCGACTGGACACCACAGCATTGAGACTACATTAATCAAAATTTGGAATGACCTGCTTTTCATTGCAAACTGCAGTTATCTTTCTTTACTGATTGGCCTTGACCTGTCAGCTGCATTTGGTACTGCTGACCCTGGGGGTTCTTTTGAAGAGCCTGGAGTACTACTACGAAAGGTTGTCTGACTCTGTTCTTGCTTGGTTTAATTCATATTCTACTCAACATACCCATTTTATTTCCAGTAGAAATTGCTCATTTAATTGCATTGTAAGTTTTATGGGGTATGCCCCAGGCTGCGTTCTTTATG
>VZTU01021703.1:120313-141403 GCA_013400835.1 Zapornia atra | reverse complement strand
CCCCCCCCAGGGTCACCTCCGCTCGCGGAGTCGGGAGTAAAGGATGTTATCACGTCGGGAGGGTTATTAAAGCGCTAATGAATGAGTGTCTGTGAGACTCTGGACGGGTTGGAGAGACTGTGGGAGGGGGGCCTGGGGGGAGAGGAGGCAGAAAGACTCGATCTTCATGCCAATCTCTGGAACAAATAGCTAACATTTAACGTTTACACCCTGCTTGGCGACGAACTGGCGCTCCACGGACCCCTGATCCAGGCTAAAATGTCCAGAAAGCCTTTGGAGAGAACAAGTTCCTAGCTATCAGGTTCTTCTGATCTCTCTCCTCCTTTCATAGGGCTTTGGTTTCAGGCTGGACTTGTCCAATGTCTGCTTTACCGCTGCGCGCTCCTAAATGAGTGTCAAGGAGGCGAATATCAAATAGCAGAGAGGTCAAGGCGATTTGGTTAACCGTTGGCTGGGCTGATGGCTTTAAACTTGTGTGGGAGGCTGGGGACGTGGCAGGGGGGAGGGAAGGAAAGAGAGGAAGGAATGGGAGAGGAGGGGAAATAAACCTGAGAGAAAGGAAAGCAAGGAGGAGGGAAGGAAGAGGACGGGGTGTGGGGAGAGGCACGGGGCTTGGAGAGCCTCAAAAAGCTGGGGTCAAGGGTTTTGTGGTGGTGGAAGTCTGTGGAAACCCTTGGTGGAAGGTTTGCTGGTGGCACTGGCTAGGCTAAGGGGTCTGTTGTGGGGGGATGTGCCTGGGAGCATTTGGGCAATGCCTGTATTCTGATGGCATCTACATTTGGGCTTGAGTGTGCTTGATCCTGTGTGTTCTATATGGGAAGCTGCAGGGCGCAGATGGGTGGGTGCACCCCAGATGAGCAGGTACAGCTGTAGGAGTTTTGAAGAGGCCGGGGTTATTTTGTAGCATGTGGGTGGAGGGGACCAGCAGTGTTTGTGTGCCAGGGAAAGCCCAAAGATGTGACCAAGGAGGTGCACTTGTGCAGAGGGTGTGTGAAGGCAGGGCCAAGTACCTGTGTGCGGGTCCTGGGGGTGACACGGGGCATGTGTGCTGGCATGAAGGCTGTAAGGAGGGTTGCCAGATGAGATGCCAGATGTGCCTGGTGCATCTGGAGGAGCCAGGGACGTAAGGAGGTGTTTGCCTCTGGTGATGTAGGTATGGCAGGATGGGGGCAGGCAAAGAGGCTGCACACATATAGGATGTATAGGGATGTCAGTAAGGCAACTGACGGTGCCTGTGGCAGAAGTGTGAAGTGTGACTCAGCTCCAGGTGTAGGATGAGAGGTGCACAGGGGTCTTGCAGGGGTGTAGGACCTTGTGTGAGAGGCCTGCGTGGTGCTGATGAGTGGTGTGAGCAGGGCATGCTGGATGGTGAGTACAGGGAAAAACCTCAGGTTCTGGAGGGCTGAGTGATCCAGCAGTGCTTTTGGGGCATAAATCCCTTCCCCAAGGGCTCTTGCACTTCCACAGGGGAGGGCTGGGTGGCTCAGCAGGCAGCGAAGATGCCAAAGAGAAATTTAACTTTCTCTGTAATAACCGTCTGCTTAAAAAAATAATAAAAATAAAATAGAGTGAGAGAATTTCCTGGAAGAGAAAGTTTTCTATTACCAAAGTGTCCACGGAACAGAACAAATACAGGAGGCCTTTTCCAGCCGTGCTCCTCAGCCACAAAGCCAAGCAAGCCCACCCTTCCCAGCAATCACATTTTGCTCCTGACATTAGCAGAACACTCACTCCAGTCCCAGGTAATGTAAAGCTCGTCAGCTGAATCAAGGCAAACAATCGCCATAGGAAATGTGTGCACAGCTACACACCGCTGAGCAGCGCCGGGGGTTGTAACTACTGCAGAGTTTGCAATAGCTAAAAACCAAGAGGGAGTTAATCGTGGGTTTAGTTCCCATGCCCTTGACCTAGAAGTTGCAGGGCCCGGGAGCGCGCTGCCAATGGAAGAGACTTTCAGGTGAAGTCAGCGAGGCGCTCAGCCTAAAGCTACCGTCTCCACATTGCCCTGGCTTTAACATTTCAAATGTGTTTTATATAGGAACCGGTTTCCTTCTGCTCTCCCTTTTGGAGGTGTCTGAGGGACTTCAGGGGCTTCAGCCCCTGGGCTGTCCTGCAGGAACAAGAGGTGCCATCAGGGACAATTTAAAAAAACCTGGTGAGATGGGAGAGAGGATGAGCAAATTTGCAATTTGTATTATTATTTTAAAAAATTATTATTATTATTATTATTATTATTATTATTATCCCAGTGAGCATTGGGCCACGCATCATACAGGCATTGCAAAGGTGTGTCCATATAGAGAGATGGCTTTGGACGTGAACACGTGAAGCGTGTGTGCAGGGTGTGCTTGTGCACGTGCACGCTGGTGTTTGCAGATATCTTGCAATACCTAAGTAGATATATATATTAAAAAATACATATATTCCATATGAAGCTCAGAGCTATAGGTCCCTCCATCACGCCTGCATACATCCACATACATACACCCACTAAGGTTGCGTTTCCGGAGACATTCTCAAATAGAGCAGTGTAATTTCTCCGCTGATTTTGATTGACATGCTGTCCCTGGGATCATGTGTTAATCCCTTCTTCACTCAAGCCTTTTCATAACTCATTTCTCTCTGCTAGATGGAGACTCTGATGGTTACCGAGGCAACGATGATAGCACTAAGCCATTTCCCTCTCTGCACGGAGACCATTATTCCGCATGCATAGGCCATTTGCAACAAAGGTCGCCACAAAGTCATCCACAACACAGCACACGTTTATTAAACTTTTATTCTTTTTTTCCCCCCCCCTCACTCTCCCTAACAGAGAAACTAGCCAGCACGTGTGCAATCTCTCCCCACACCCCCTCTTTTTTTTCTTTTTTTTTTTTTTTTTTTTTTTTGAGATCTTTGTAATATAGGTAATAATAACCATGGCAGATATTATTGTACCCAAACTATATATCACACAGATCAGGGGCTTAAGAGTTCCTGGTCCAGAAAGATCACGCTTAGATGGTGAAGGGTTTTTTTTGCACCGATGATTCCTATTTGCCTTTTGTTCTCCTATCAAATAGTAACTTCAGTAGCAGTTGGAGGAAAATAAACTGGCCAACAGCTACGGTAGGAGAGCAGCGTGAGGGGAATATTGGAATGTAGACTCATCCTGCAAAACCAAGTACCTCCCAACACACAAATAACTAAATAACCATCAGCAATGACCACCCCCTTGCTGGGCTCTCCCTGAGTCCAATTTCTACCTGGCTGCTTACCTGAGTTTCCTGGCTTGGGGTGTAAGTTGTAGAGGGTCCTCCTTGTGGTGCTAGGAGCTGTTTTTAGGGTGCTAAAAGCCAGCTCTGACAATAAGAGGGCAATGGGTTAATGTGTTGCTTGGAAAGGGTCCCCACTAACCTGAAGTGTTCCCTCCCCACTGGCAAGGCTTTGCCCATATGGGGTCATGCTGGTGGATTTTATTTCAGCCCCATCTTTTGCCTCTGGAGACCGAATGTGATGCGTTGCTTTGGGATGGCTTTTAGTGAGCAGCCCTTTCCCACCGGGAATGATGAGGATAAATAAATGCTCAAATGTGCTTTGGTGGATTCGTGGATTTAGCACTGGAGCCGAACTGAACATCCACATTCAGCATCTGCTGGGCACCTCTGGGTGCCCGGGATCAGGAATTCTTGGCCTGAAGACATTGATCACCTCTTTCTGGCCCCGCTTTAAAGCAGCTAAACATCTCCGGAGATCTTAGTTTCTAACCATGACAGGATGGAGACCCCCGCCCTGCCGTGATGGGATTTGCAGCCGTGGTGCAGCGGGGACGGGTGAGTGCTGGGCGTCTGCTCGGACAGTCCTGTGGCATCAGATCTGCTGTGGATGTGAAAGAGGAGGAGAAGATGGCCCACGGTGATAAGCTCCCAGGAAATTTCTACGGTGCCTCCCACTCTTCTCTGTCCAGACAGCTCCAGCACTGCTCCTGGATCTTATCTCTCCATATTGCTGCATCTCTCTGGCCTCCCTCCTACAGTGTCCTGCTCGGCTTGGTGCAAAACACACTCCTAATTGCACCGGCCTGGCCCAAAGCTCTGATCCCATCTGCCCTCTCCAACTCCCGTCACTGGCTTCACTGGTTTTATCACCTATTATTTAGTTTAAATTTTTGATGCCGCCTCTTCAAAACCAGGCAGAGGTCAGCCCAGCCCCAGGTCCTTCACTGTTTCTCCCTTCATTATTAGCTTGGGAATTTAAACAAAACAGTGTTCAAGGCCAGGTTGGATGGGGCCCTGGGCAACCTTGTCTAGATCATGCCTGGAAGTTGGTGGCCCTGCCTGTGGCAGGGGAGTTGGGACTCTGTGATGCTTGGGGGCCCTTCCAACCCAGAATGTTCTATGATTCTATGGCTCTATGATTCTAAACCAAACAAACTTTAAACATTCACCTCCTATTGGATACATGGAGCCGCTGAAATGAACGGGAAGTCTGCACGAGTCCAGTTCCTGAAAGAGTATGAAGGGCTGGGACTGAAGAACCACCTGGAGGAAAACATCTCCCAAGAGCAAAGCATCACTTGGAGACAGCCATGGTGGTTTCCAGACCAGGCCATGTGCTTGTTTGCAAAGTTTATATTTTGCAAGATATTCAAATATTTGGAGGCAAACAGAAGTTGAGGTTGATCCTCCTAACCTGCCCTTTATCTGAAAGATCACTTTCCCACTACAATGCAACCAACACAGAGGAGGGTGAAACAGCATCGGTCCAGCTGACACATGGCAGTGTGGTTTATGGTGTGGGGTGAAGTGGCTCCTTTGCTGAGGTGGGGATTTAGAAGAGGTCTCAGAAGAAAACAGCTGGCCTGGATCTTTGGTGGTTGGTGTCCAAGACCTGCCATGTCCACCTCTTTGAGCTGATGGTGAACAAGAGTGCGATGTTACAGTGGGGGGGGGGGGGAACCCAAAAGTGGCTGAACCTGCAGAAGAGATCTGCAGGATGCACTGTCTAATCCTACTTCTCACTGTATTCCCACACCATGTCCAGCCTTTCTGAATATAATCCCATTTCCCTTTTCCCCATCTCCTGCACCATCCAGTGACCAGGCTGCTCTTGCACCTCTCCTTTTGTGGAAAGAGTCCCCAGCCAGCCTGGCTTGATATTAAAAAAAAAAAAAAGGGTGGAAAAATACATTTATCAAGTTTTCTGCTTGTAATGAGCTCCCCCAACTCTCACAGGGATGCTCAAGGCTGGGAAATGCACAGGGATATTTGCCTGTGATGCAGCCCTGGGATGGTGCTGGGACTTTTGAGCGAAGCGTGGCAGGTATTTTCGAGCCCCCTGCACTAATTGATGGGCTCTCTATATATCATGCCAGATAAAGGGCTCTTGTGCAGTAAATGCTGATGTTTAGAACATCCTGATAGTGTTTTGTTAACAAGAAGATAACGGGAGAGCAAGATACGTTTGTTTAGCTGCCTATAGATAAACCCAATAGGGTCTTTGTTAAGTTTTCATGACTGATGGCAGGTACTAAATGCGATAAATAATACCCCAGGTCCTGATTGGTGCTACTGTAGCACAAATTATAACCCATGGCACTGACCCATGACGGGGGATGGAGGGGTTGAAGGTTATAGGAGTGAAGACCTGGGATTTTCTCTTTTTTTTGGGTGGCAACCCCTTGTTTTTGAACTGACTGCAGTCTGCTAAGGCTTTTCCAACTGTCTTTCATAGTGGTGCACACCAGGAAAGCAAGGGATGAAAAGGATATTGGCAATAAGGTGTTTGTGGCAGCACAGAGGCTGCAGAAATTCAAGGGGAGGGGGTAGCAGTGGGCGGCACCAGTATAAAACCTGTGGTGAGCTTTTTCTCGGGGTTCTTCACCAACTCACCCAGGATCAGATGTCCCCAGGAGTCTTTGGAAATGGAGGGTGAGCAAGGCTGTGTCACAAAATCATGCCCAGCAGATCCCGAGCATCCTTCTCCCCTCCCTGCTCCAGGATGACGCTGAGTCAAGGTAGCGTCCGCCTCCCACCCAGGTTTGCCTTTGTCAGGGTGCTTATTAGCATTTCTCCCCAAACAACCTGCTAATTGCAAGGTGGGTCGCTGTCAGCCCTCTTACAAAAGAAGGAATTGTTATTGAGAGGCCATGTGGTGGCCCTGGCTGTGACTCATGGGAGAAGAAGCGGGGCCATGGGGTTTGCCCATCGATGCTCCCAAGGGTGTCCTCACCGATGTGCCAACCTGCAAGGTTGAGGCTCGTGTTGAGTCCATGAGGAATTACCAGCAGGGGGAAGAGTTGCTTGGCAGAGGCTCTCCAAACCTACGGTTGCGAAACCTGTCATGGTTTGGAAGTCAGGCCGTGAAACAACCCAGCTCCTCTCAGCTGTTGAAAGGGATTATAATTACACTATCTTCAGCATCATCTTCCCTGAGAAGTCGGTAATTTGTTCCTGGGTTTTGGTTTTGGGTTGGTTTTTTTTATTATTCTCATGTATTTTAGGAGAGGGAACTGCAGGAGCTGCGCAGGGTGATGCTGAAAGCCTCCATGACCCTCAGGTGTGTCTTGCCAAGTAAGGCAATGAGGAGGGCTCCAAGCTTGGGTCTCTGGCTGGAAAAGCCTCTGGGATGCTGGGAGACTTGACTCCTTTTCTGATGGAGGTGGAACCAGAAAGCAGCCATGGCACGTCCAAGTCAGCACTGACTTTGTGTGAGAACCTGCTGCCCAGCCCCGCACCAAGTTTCAGCTTCTGGGGAACTGGGAACAAGGAGCTGAAACTCCCAGTTCCCACCTCAAGAAGGGAGATGAAATGGGTATTTCAAGGGCTTGTGCAGTTTGATTTTTGTTTTTCTACCCCAGCTGATCTCATGTGTATTTGTTTGCTGGGGTTTTTCCTAAGACTCTTAAGGAGATGCCAAAGGCCAGAGAAGAAAGCACCAAGGCTGGTTGATGTAGAGCCCCAAATTATTCATGTTAATATGTGGCCAGGCCCTGCTCCTTGCTCAGGGAGATACCAAGAGCTCGTAATTTCTTCTCCTCCTGCCTCGTGCACATCTCTCCTGTCCAGCGATGGGGCCATGCCACCCCCCCGACCCAGCTTGGTCCTGATGCGGCAGCAACAGTGATCTCGTGTTCGCCCAGCATCCTGCTTCCCAGCGGGTCCTGAGCATCACGTACCGGCACTCCTGCTCGAAGGGCAAGGGGTGCTGACGTGATGCTGCTCTGCCTGAGCAATCCGGTCTGCAGGAGGCTGGAAGCAATGCGGGGGGGAAGAAATGGGGCATTAAGCATATTTTGGGTGTTCTTTTTAACTTCTTGATTTTTTCTGATCGTAGAGAGCAGCAGGCAGACCTGTACTGGTTCCCATCCTCTGGCCAGCTCCCTTTTTGCAAGGGCAGCTGTAGATAAACCCACTTCTGGTGTATATGCTGTAAATCCAGATTAATTTTCAGCTATGTCTTGTCTCCAAGCAGAAATGTTAAAGGAGGAGGGAGTCCCAAGGCTGGACTATACACATTTAAACCCCCAGAACTTGAAAATATGTAGACAGGGTAGAAGCTTTGCCCCATACCCCCTCAGAAAGATCCCAAATTTCCATTTCGCAACCACCTGCAATGTGGGACTAGGGCTGTGCTCCTGAGAGAGGGCTCAGCCCTGGCATCAGAACCGGCCAAGAAAGATGGAGAGATGTAAAAGAAAAACTAGTGGGTCTTCCTGAGAAAACTTGGAACAGGCATCCAAAAACTGCATATGTGTTTTCTTCTAATTAGGAGCGTTCGTTATATCTCATGGTGATCTACAAAACAAGCCACATGCCAGTTATTGTTGGTACAAGTGCAACAATTCTGACTGTGGGAAAAAAAAATATTTCCAGGCATGTAGGACACAAAACGTACTAAAGGCATTTTAATGACACTTTAATTAATCTCTAGGCATGGGTTAAACAGGGAATATCTAAAAAAGGTGTGTATGCGTGTGGGGGGTAATAACTAAAGTCAGGACTCAAATCAAAAGATGCTTTAGTACCTGCAAAAGCTATTAAATATAATTATATTCATTTAAAATATCCCCACGCACAAAAAATGGTAAACTGGAGCGAAGGTTGCAAGCAAATCTCAGTAAATCAAGGCTTTAAAAAAAAAAAGGATAGGTATCAAAAGAATGCTGTGATTACCATATGAACAAAACCAAACCCAAATAAATTTAGAGTTAAGGTGAGACTTAAAAAAAGAAATCCAAAGAAGCTAGGTGTGGAAAATTACAGTGGAGGCAGATAAACCACTTCAGCTTGGAGATGCCGTGCAACAAGCTGAAGAGAAAACACGTGTGGATTTAGAAACTCATTATCCTGACCTGGGACCACAGAAATGGAAATCCCTTTCTTAGAGGTCTGTTGGCTGATAGAGTTTATCGCAACCAGTTGGGAGACTCTCCTTTCCAGTTTGCTCACCAGACCAGTCCCGTCTACGTGTGCACCTGTGACAAAGCAAATGGGGTCTCTGCGGAGGTGCACCCTTTGGTTCAAGAAGAAATGGACCTGATTTTATCCAAAAATCATAGAATCATAGAATGATAGAATGGTCTGGGTTGGAAGGGACCCCAAGGACCATAGAGTTCCAACCCCCCGCCACAGGCAGGGCCACCAACCTCCAGACCTGGATCTACACAAGGTTGCCCAGGGCCCCCTCCAAGCTAAAATCACAGCTTCCTGCACAACTCTTACAAGTGCTTTGCTGGGCTTGCCTTGCGTTGTATCCCCTTTGTGGTTGGGAGTTGCTTCAAGCAGCCTTGGGGGGAGCCTTTGTACAAACTCTCCCCATACCTTTGGTTTGGAAGGACCTTGCAGAGTGCTCCAGACTTCTGAATGTCAATTATAGGGAGATCTTGGTAGCTGAGACCCACTTTTGGGACAGAAACTCAACGTAAGCCGGTGCTGCTGGTGATTAGGTTCATGTAAAGGTACCTGGAAAAGTCCCTGGAGATGTACCCAAGGATGACGGAGGTTCAAAGGGGTGTTTTGCAACAGATGTCACTATTAAAGCAAGGATAAGCTGCTAGAGGGGACCTCAAGTTCAGAAAGCAGAAGGAAGTTTCCCTCCTTGTGTCATCAGGTGACTCTTCTCTGCCGAGACCAACCCTCTTGGCCTCAGACAGCTCCAGCACCAGCCTCGTCTGTTTGCTGTGGAGGGGAGCTGGGAGGTGCTCATTCCCATCTTGGCTTTGCCCCTGACGTGCTCTGTGACCTGGCACGAATCACTTCACCGCCCTGCTTTGGTTCTGCTGTTGGTAATGCCAGCAGAAAACAAATCAGTCCTTGTTCATGGGAAGCAAGCCATGCTAGTCTGGCCCTGTGACTTCTCCAAGCACGTCCAATGGCCACCACCACAGCTTCTGGGTCCTCGAGCCATTAAACTAATACCCATGCTGAATATCTCTTCTTATTACCCTATCCCAGTGATTTCTGGGGACACCCACCCCTGCTTTGCCCAAACACATGCAAGTGTTGGAATTGCATGGTGGGGTGGGTTGCACCATGATGGAGAAATTTGCCCAGATGTCTTAGGAGTGCCCTTTATGTCTCTAAACTCATATGAATAGTGATCAGTTGTGTTCCCAGCCTGTGGAGCGTGCTGCCAGCAGGGAAGGGGCAAGGATGCTATCTGCTAAGGTCTGATCTCCAGCAGCTTCCGTAGTCCCGGTGTCCAGAGCTGTAGAGGGTGTATCTCCAGCTCATGACATCAGGCACAGAGGGGAAGTGTGCAGTGTCAGACAAGTAAAAGTGAGGGACCCATTGCCAGCAGAGGGACACTTCTGATTGAGAGAGGGATAACTTGAAATGGAGATCAACAGCTAAGATGGAGATGACACCAAGTCATTGCAGAGAACTGGAGTGCCTTGGGGGGCGGCAATGCCAAGGGTGCACTCAGCTCTGAAGCAATTTTGCAACGTGTGCATCTGAGGCTGGATCCATACCAGATGTCCGAGTAATACTGTTTGGTAAGTGTTAACTCTGTGACCAGCACATGTGATCCAGAGGCAAGAAGAAAAACAAAGACATGATGCAGCTCTGCAGCCGTTTGAGCATGGCTTTGGTAAACAGAGCTGGTATAATACTCACCAGAGACTCAGGCACGGGCTAAGGCACTGGCTCCTCCCTCCACCCACCTGCACGCTAGATGACTTGTGCAAAACTTGGCCAAGTGGGAGCCTTGGCAATTAATTTGGTCCCCCCACACGTCTCCCCACCACCCTCCTTGGCCGGCATCAAACCAGCATGCTTGGTTCTGCTTGTAAACACAACCGGACCATCAGCTGAGGCCAACTGAAAATGAGGAGTCGGGCGGGCATCCCGAGATCTGTAGCCTGTTAAAAGCCTGGGGAACGTTTTCCAGCAAGTTGGTGGAGCGTAGCTTTGCCAACATGGGCACCTGGGTGTGGGAAGAATGCTTGGCAGGGCGATGAACTCATTAAGGTGGAGCTCTGTCACCACCTCCTGAAGGAATCCGAGATGAATCCATCACACGGCCGTACGCTTGTGCAAGCGAGTGTAGGAAGGATCAGTCACTGGAGCTCCGAGCTCCCCTGCTCTACACGCGGAAGTCAACGCCACCAGGAGAAATTGGAGCCCTTTCCATGTAAGAGAACTGATCCGGCTGATATCAAGTGACTCATTAAGGGCTTACAAAACTTAAGTAGACCATAGCATTGCTCTCTAGTAGTGGTAACTTCTTGGCTTGAAAGGAGGATTTGATACCTGCCATGAGCTCACCTTGGGCCTCACCATTGCTAGCAACAGCAGATCTGCCTTTGGACACTCCTGCAAGAAGTTGCCAACTGCCTATCTGAACCCTGAAGAACTAAGTTTTCCAGAGAGCCTGGGCACAGAGATGAGCTGGACCTGCACAATGAACTCTAAAGCCTGCAATGCAGGCAATGAGGGGTGAAGGTGGCATCAAGCTGGTCTTAGGCTGGACGAATACACCTACTCAAACTGTGTTTTCTCAGTAGTTTCTAACATTTCACCCTCTCCTTACCCCTTCATCCTTTTCCCTTCCAAGCCCCTCAAAAGAATAGAAATATCCCATGATGATGAAATTCATTAGAGACAATCAAATCTCACTTTCTATACTCACAGAAGCCACACTAAGAAAAACAGATCCATGCCCTTAGTGGTACAGGAGAACCTGTGTTTGGCCATATGTGGAGAAAAGACTCAAACTGCTGAAAGGTCACTGCCATGTATACAGAAGACAGCTGAAACTCTGCCACCAGCAATAAGGATCATGCGAGAACTACCCGTTTCTCCTGCACTTTTGTTACCACAGTAATATAGAGGAAAAAGGCACCGCGAGGTCCCGAGCACTGGTTTCATCTCACAGCCATGCTGCCTTGTGTGCTATGGCTGGAAGAGTGAATCCACTTCAGATTTACTCCTTGCAAAGCATATATGCTTTAGCAGCTGCTCATCAAGGACACTCAAAGGACAAACTTGTCATGAGTTTCATAGAATCACAAAATCACAGAACATTAGGAGTTGGAAGGGACCTTGAAAGATCATCTAGTCCAACCCCTCTGCCAGAGCAGGATCACCCAGACTAAATCACACAGGAACACATCCAGGTGGGTTTGAATGTCTCCAGAGAAGGAGACTTCACAACCTCTCTGGGCAGGCCATCTCAGGGCTCCATCACCCTCACAGGGAAAAAGTTCCTCCTTATATTCACATGGAACTTCCTACGGTTCAGCTTGCACCCATTGCCCCTTGTCCTGTCTCTGGCCATCACTGAGAAGAGCCTGGCTCCATCCTCCTGACTCTTGCCCTTTACATATTTATAGACATTAATGAGGTCATCCTTCAGTCTCCTCTCCTCCAAGCTAAAGAGACCCAGCTCCCTCAGCCTCTCCTCATAAGGAAGGTGTTCCACTCCCTTCATCATCTTAGCGGCCTTGTGATGGACTCTTTCAAGGAGTTCTGTGTCCTTCTTGAACTGACGGGCCCAGAACTGGACACAATATTCCAGGTGCAGTCTCACCAGGGCAGAGTAGAGGGGAAGGAGGACCTCTTGACCTACGAACCACCCTCCTTTTAATACACCACAGGATGCCATTAGCATCATAGAATGGTTTGGATTGGAAGGGATCATAAATATCATGAAGTTCCAACCCCCCTGCCATGGGCAGGGACACCTCTCACTTGAGAGTTTCCTCAGTGTGCTGCTCCTGAGAACATTTCTGTTGTCTACGGTCTAGGTGCATCCTTGCTTGAAAGGAGGGGGTAGATGCACCATCCTCAAAACAGCTAAATACTCACCTTAAACACATCTGAATTGGAATCACTGTGACTTGGAAGCAGGAGACAAGAGCAGTCCATCCTTCTGGCCCCCACGGATCATGTAGCCCAATCTTTCAAAGCACAGAAACACGGGATGTGGAGAATCAAATGGAGCAGGACCGGTTTCCAAAGGAGCTGGTAGGCAGGAGGTGTTTTTCCCAATTCTTAGGGGCACGAGTGCTTTGCAAAGCAGATCCCTTGTGGTCTGTGTGAAATGAGCAAATAGAGGCTGAACAAAAGTGAAGGAGATGCAGTGGATGCCTGAGCTTGTGGCTTTGGCATGTTTGCCTGTGAAACCTTCAGGCAGACTTAAAATACACCCCAGGCAGGACATACACATGACACCTGAAATCTGTTTTTGGTGAATTCTAAAGAGGGAGCTGGGTTTGTTCAGCTTAGAGAAGGCTGAGGGGGGACCTCATTGCAGCCTTCCAGTCCCTGAAGGGAGCAGAGAAACAGGAGGGGAATCAACTTTTTAAAAGGGTAGATAATGGCAGGACAAGGGGGATGGATTAAAGCTAAAGGAGGATTAGATATTAGGGGGAAGTTCTTTACAGAGAGAGTGGTGAGGTGCTGGAACAGGCTGCCTAGAGAGGTGTTCAAGGCCAGGCTGGATGGGGGCTCTGGGCAACCTTGTGTAGATTCAGGTCTGGAGGTTGGTGTCCCTGCCTCTGGCAGGGGGTTGGAACTCTGTGATCCTTGGGGTCCCTTCCAACCCAGATCGTGCTATGATTCTATGACACTTCTCCATTGCAAACTGCCCACCAAGCCAGTCCCACCATGGGACTCTGCCCTGGTTCATCTCAAGACTTTGCACAGGTCACGGGCATATTCCCTAAAAGTCACCTTGTGCATTAGATAGCTATGACACCTCCAGTGGGATCCTCAGCACAAAACTGCTGAACATCCCTGCTAGGGGAATTCTTCTTTCTTTTTCTTTCTTTCTTTCTTTCTTTCTTTCTTTCTTTCTTTCTTTCTTTATTTATTTATTTTCAGGCCAAGCAATCCTGCAAGCAAACCAATGCAGGATTTAGCCAGTGGCAACTGGGAGGGCTGAAGGGATGTGTTTCCTCCTAAGCCATGGCACTGACTGCAAATCCATTCTTCTAGAAAGTAGGTGGCACTAAGAGTCGCTGGTTGGGCTGGGTTATTAGATACTGAGGCCAAGGCCTGGATTTTGGGCTTGACTGAGCATCTGTCTTAGCAGAAAGCGTAGAGAACAACAGCATCGCTTCATTCTCAGCATCTCAGTGCAGGGCAGCTCCAAGCCCTAACGCAGATGTGTCACAGCCCACGAAGCCCAGAGAAGGCAGCTATTGTATGAATTATGAGAGGTGTATTTTGACGACCCCAAAGTAATTTTAAGCAAGAAGCTGTTTCTCAGATAAGCCCCACCAGATATCCCTGGAAGCAGGAAAAAAAAAAAAAAAAAAAAGAGCTGGTAGCAAAATAAGGTCTCAGTGTGAGCCCAGGGCAGGCTCTTTCCATGGAAAGGCTGAAAACCAGCAGGTGAAAAGAGGGTTGGATTCGTGTTGGAAAACTTGTTAGAAGAGGGTGAACTAAAACCTGCAAAGCCAAAGGATCTGCCTGGTTCTGGAGTGTAATAGATGGTTTCCAGCTCTCAATGCCAGTGCAGAAGTGCAAAGGCTCGGTTGAGGAGCAGGTTCAAGGACAGACTTTGTACCGGGGAAGCTGCTAAAAGTTTGGCAGATTTACCCAGCCTGTGTGAAGAGTGTTATTCCAGTTACTTAAACCGTGGGAAGGTCTGGGATGTCTTTACAAGCCTCATATCACCTGGGTCTGAGGCCGAAGTAAAACTGCCAGAGCAGGAAATGTTATCCTCCTCCTGTGGATGGAAACTGGGACATGCACTGATCCTGTGCCCAAATGCACCAGTAAAGCCAAGACAGAGCTGAAAGCAGTGTCCAGCTTTCCTGATAAGAAGACGATACTTCTCCCTTTGAATAAGTGCAGTGGTTACTATGTGGACAACAAAACCTATGAACAGATGTATACCCCACATAGACAGTAATTCTTACAGCGCTTATTAGAGAAGTACTGTAAACGACATCTCAACTAAAAGTAATGGCATCTCAACTAAAAATAGCTGCACACTATTCCCTATTTCCTGATTTGTTTATATAAAAGCAAAATAAATTATATTTTAAAAAAAATCAGATGCCAAATAAAACATCAGCAGCACACAGTGCCCAGTTCCACGCCTGGGGAGGGATTAGCTTGAAGGAAGAGTGGGTGAAGGTCTCCTCCATGGTGCTGGGGGCCTGGGGTGACACCAGGGAGTCAGGCCAGTAACACCCCATCACACTGTTCGTTAGTCCCACAGTAAGCAAACGATGGACACAGCAGGTTGTCAAACCCTGGCTGGCTTAGGGAGGCACTGACAGGCAAGGCTTTCCAATCTGTAACACAGATTCCTACTCGTGACAGGTGACAAAACCTACATTTTTGTAAATGTATTTTGAGTCTTTTTCTCCCCCATCCCCTCTTTTAGGCAATAAAATAATCTAAATTATTTCCTGTCTGGATTTACAGTCCTTACAGGAACGCTCAGACTGAGAACGTAACAGGGAGTTGTTTTCATAAGAAACGACCTTCTTGTGTTTTAAAAAATCTGTGGGAGACCTTGCACATATCACAGGTTTACTTGGCATTTTGCTTTTTGGGAAAGTTGCCCTCTTGGTCAAAGCCTGGGGCAGTTATATTCCACCAAATCCCACGTATTGGCATTTGCTCAGGGTCACCACATTTAAATGTGGGGATGGCACTCAGCCAGTGCCGAGATGCTGTGGGTTTGGAACTGGCCACCAGAAACCTCAGTTCAAGGTCAGGGTCTCTGGAGGAAAGAAGGACTGGAAGGAAAATTAAGGAGGAGACTGGCAAGGGGGGTGTGGGTAAAGGGGGGGGATGTTGCTCTGGTAGCCCCAAGCTCTCCTCCTCTCTCCCTGTGGGGAGTATCACAGGATTTAAAGTCCTGGTGCAAAAGGTCACTCCATAAGCATGAAGTGCTGCATCTTAGAATCATCCCAGACCAGTTTGGGTTGGAAGTGACCTCAAAGCCCATGTAGTTCCAACCCCCCTGCCATGGGCAGCAACACCCTCCGCTAGCCCAAGGTGCCCAAAGCCCCATCCAACCAGGCCTTGAACCCTGCCAGGGATCCAGGGGCGGCCACAGCTTCCCTGGGCAGCCTGTGCCAGGGCCTCCCCACCCTCACAGGGAAGAATTTCTTCCTAATATTTAGTCTGAATCTCCCCTCTTCCAGCTTAAAGCCGGTACCCCTTGTCCTATCACCACAGGTCCTACTAAACAGTCTGGTCCCCCCTTTCACCCAGGTTAATCCTTCAACAGCACCTTTAGGGACAGCATCAGCTGCCATAGCTCACGTTGAAAGGCTTCTGCTCACAGCAGCCAGGTACGAGCTGTTTGCCGGCCGTAAATCTCCCGTTACAGGCTCCTCCGCCGCGCCGCACACCCGGATTAATAGCAGCTTTCTACTTTTTAGGTTACAGCTGATCCGAGAGTCCCCAGAAGAAAGGGAGAGTTTCCTAAGCAGCATGACTGACAAGACCGCGAAGAGGGAGTTTATTCAGAGCATTATCTAATTCATTCCCCGGTGAAGGAAACTCATCTACTTTTGAGATTTAAAACTTCTAAAGAAAACTGCTATGATCTAAAGAGATTGGCCATAAAACTATTTGTATTGAAAACTTAGCCAGCATGCCTTTAGTGAACTTCATTCATTAACATTCTTCCTGGCAAGGTTTCCATATCTCAGCGTTCATTTTATACTTTAATTTGGTTAGTAGGTCTTTGTTTAATCGTCCTATTGAAAGGAGAACAAAGGAGGTTTAGGTGATACAGCGAAGTAATACACTATATTTTATCTCTGGAAAGCCCAGACAAAGTCAGCAGGCTCTGATACCCTCCGATTCGTAGGGTTTTGTTGGGGTGGTTTTTTTTTTTTTTTTCCCTCTCTTCCAGGACATTTGGAATCACAAATCAGTTGTGGAGCATAAAGATCCTCACTGTACTTAGCTACGGACACCTTCAGAAGAGAAACACCTTGTCAAGCAGAGAAATGATGCTTTGAGCACAACATACAGCCCCGGAGGAAGATTATCTCAGGAAAAAGTGCATCCCCATTACTCTGGGGATGGATGCTCTGCATTTATATCTCTGTCCTCCAATAAAAATCAGTAGTCAAGATAGTTTCTTCCACTCCTGAGCTTTCTGCTTGCTGTCTCAGTATTAACATCACGGATTTTTCTCGGTGTGAAACTCATTAACGAGGTGCGATTTTGCTTAATGACTAACACGCTTTGCAGCAAGCACCCGGCACCACTGTTTTCTCCAGTGACCTGCAGGCACAAACTGCCCTAAAAGAGGATTTACAGGATAAAAATGATAAAAAAAACCCCAACCCCCAAACCCCACCTCGTTTCACAACGAACGGAGCTGCTCCCCGGCCCCAACGTTGGCCACTAGAGCGGGCAGCTCCTGGGCTGGTGTAAACTGACGCAGCTCCAACTGACTCCAGATAATCATCTGGCCCCGGAGTAAAGGCAGGATTCAACAAGCTTTTCTCACGGAATAGCTCTTGCACACTTCAGAATCTGCTACCAATACTCACTGTACCACCTAAATCCCCTACATATGGTGCATCAGTCAGTAAAGGGAGGGAAATTCTGTGTCTTCCTGGGGACAGATGATGAGTGGTTTTCCTCTCACTGAAAACTCTTTAATCCTTTACTTTTGAGACTTTTAACCAGTTCTGCTCCAAGCACCCATGGGAATAGATGTTTTCCAGAGGCAGCAGTCACAACCAACTTTCCTCTTGAACGAAGCTGCCCGCTGAGGCAGGAAAAACATTCAGAGACACTGATGTTCTACCATGACATCAAATGAACAAACCCACCTGCGTCCCACCCCGCTGCGCCCCCTTCCCCTGGACTGAGGTGTGGCAAACCCAAATCATGAAAGGATTTGGAGGGACACAAACACACAACCATAAAAATCAACGAGCGAATCAAGGGAGCAGCCCCAACTGTGGCAGAGTTTATGGAGAAGACACACAACCCATGAAGTTACAGCAGCAGATACAAACATCTGCGGAAGCAGCTGAGTTTGGTGAGTGTTGGGTGGTACAAGGGGCTGTAAGGTCCATGCCACACGGCTGCTCAGGGGGTAACTATTTTTGGAAGCTGATTATTCTTTTATACCATCGATTCCTGATGCACACCAGCATTAAGTGAAAGGCTCTGCAGAGCCACGGACCAGGGCTGGTTTCAAACCGATGACCCGGAGGTGAAGGGCCCCTTCTCCCATTACTAATCCCGTCAGCCACACAAGCCTCCTGAAAATGATGCTTTGGTTTTATTACCACAGGGGTCATTTATAAAATCATAAAACCCGGGGTAGGAAACCAACCCAGTGTCAGCAAGGCACAAGCAGGCATGGAAACAGCCAAACAGGCCATCGAAACAGCAAAGTTCAGCCCTCCCATGGCATCCTGAATTATTCAGTCGATTGAATGTGAGAAGTTCTGATTAACAGAGGGGAGGAGGAAATGGATAAACAACTTACCAAAAGCTAGTTCTTTATTATTGCAACCAGAAATGACCAAAGACTCTGTATTTTTGTATGTCTGCACATTACACGTGTTAAAAATAAAAATAAAATCAAGATTCAGGTTTGCAACATCCAACGATTTGAAATGAAGTCAAGTAAAAAAAAAAATCAAACCCAAGAACTTTCTTGACTGGTAATTAGCAGGGACGGAATATAAATGAGGTGGCATTGAACAAAGAAGGTAACAGTGCACTTTTAATAAACCAATTTCGTCCGTATCTCTACTGATTTGCAATTTAACAGTTCTATCAGCAAAGCCTCATTTCCCTAACTAGACCGGTACTTTTAAAAACATGACTAATTCGTTCTCATTAATAACAATTTGGATGCATTTAAAAAAATAACTCAGTGTCTGTGCAACAGGTTAAAGGGCCATACCGACAGACATCAGATGTTTCTCACTGTACAGTTTAAAGTAGAAATATCCCCAAATTAACCAATGAAGTCTAAAACCACTTCAGAAACAAAATATGTAATTCTCCCCCCCCCGCCCCCCGAGTTGTATTCTTATATTTTATTTAGCTCTGAGACCCACTGGACTATAATATTTAATACTGACTTTTTTCCCCACCCCACTCTGCAATTCTACCCTCCCACCACCCCATTTTCAATGGGGAACACAACTCGTATTCACTTTATTGGTCTTTCCAAGGGGATACACAAAGCAGAGTAACACATCTGGGCGACACCATGCTGCATCTCCTCCATCTAAACAGGAGCCCGATCGTTTTTGCAAACTCAATGCCACTTTTTATTAAAAAAAAAAAAGAAAAAAAAGAGCAAAAAAGCTCAGTTCCAGCTACAGATTACCACGCTGTAGCTACCATTAAAAGTGCAGTCCCCTGGCCTAAGCTCTCAATTCAGAAGGCATTTAAGCACATGTATAACCAAGTGTGGGAACAGGCTCCTTGAAGGCAATAGGATTACTCACTTCTTAAAAAGTTACCACATGTTTAAGTACCTGAATTGAGGCCTAATTACGGTGCTGGCTGACTCCTCCTGGGCGCACCGCTGGGGCAGATCTCACCAATCCCTTAAAGCCATAAGGACAGGCGTATGTCGCACCGGCTTTTAATAGCTGCTAGGTTTGTATTCTCAGGCAAATGAAAATAAAAATCCTCAAGCCTAAAAAAATAATTAAAAAAAAAAAGGAAAATACTTTATAAATATTGGGTATTTACAGGTGTGAAAATCTTTTCATGGGAAGCGTTTTTACACACCGATGAAATGTACAAGTGATGAAAAGGTAAGTTGACAGAGGCTTAAAAAAAAAAACAAACCCAAAAAAAGAAAAGCAAAGTATAAAATATATTACAGGTCCACTGAAATAAATTCTCATGGAAGAAAAAAAATGGACACAATAGAAACCTTTCTTTGTTTTTTTTTTTCTTTTTAAAAAATAGAAGATATATCACAAAAGCTTGCACGTGTTTATTTTATGTTAGTACTAAAAATCAAGGAAAAAAGCTTCATATATTCTTGTCACAAAAATATGTACCAGCCACTTTTTATTTCCACGTTATGATTATCTGGCTCAGCAGGAGTAGAGGCTGAACTGTATCCAGACTACAGAAATCATTCCAGAAGGTCTCCTCAGTTTACAACTTAAGGGCATTTTACATTTTCTCCTCCTCTCAGCGCCTTACCGCAAAGGTTCAGGAGGGATCAATAACAAATTGAGAAAGAATAGAACAGGTATTTGTATTTACAACATTCATCATTGTTGCTGCCGAGCTGCAGGAGCGGGAGCGGTACCAGGAACTACTGAAGTCTTCATACCGCTCTGTGCAAATTTCCCTTGGTAGGCGGAAAGATAGAATCAGAGTGTACCAAAATCCAACCCCCTGGGCTCAGATGGTCTGCGAAACGCAACTGCCCCTGACAGAGAGCATCTCCTCGCCCCCTTATTCACTCCAGAGCCATAACCCTAATAGTCGGTGACAGAGGGTGAGATATGAGCAGGCTGGACCACCCCCCCTCCTCCCGTAAAGGAGTCGGTGCAGAAGGCGCCGCGGCGCCGGCACGACTTCAGTCCGCTGCAAAGTCTTCAGTGTGCCCTGTGCTTCCTCTTCTTGTGTTTTTTATCCTTCTTTTTGTTGGCACACTTGGAGCAGAACCATTGTATCTCTTCTGGGGGTGCAGTCGTAATCCCGACGCAAGGCCTGCGAGGGACAGGAAAATACCGTCATCGTCTCGGCACAGTAACGTTACTTTTGTTTCTCAGCCAAAGAAATGAAATTTTTCAGTGGGAGACATGATCTGGCCTTCAATTTAATGTAGCAATTATAATATAATTATCTTAATGAATATAACGATCGAACAGAAATCTAAAAAAAAAAAAAATCCCCCTTGTTTTGAAATGAGAGGGAAAAAAAAAAGTAGATTGGAAGGACACTCAGATAAGAAATGAAACTTTAATATAAAATATGGGTGCACTTTCAGGTGTAATAGGCTAGATTTAAAATAATTTCAAATGCTTCTTTAACACATCTGCAAAAAAACCTTATGATTTTATGAAGCTGTTTAAGAAAAAGCCTAAAAAGTGATTAATTCCCTCCAACTCTTTTATAAGAGCTGACATTTATATTACTGTTCATACAATGCTTCGTAATTTGAAATGTCTATCTGTATACACTACGCTCATAATCCTGTAGTTCTCACAAAATTACCGGAATCAGCAATATTTCCCAGCAGTTGTAAAAACAACTGTTATCACCAGGGCCCGTTAATTAAAAACTAACTCTCCTTCACAGCTTAAAATCTGCTTCTTCAAATCCCAGAGAAACAGAGATAAAAATATCTTCCAGATTATTACACTGGACACGGTAAAGGCATTTAAACATTCCCGGCGTCATGAACCATTAAGAAAATAGAATATAATAATACAGTCCCAATCTGCCAGGGAATGGCAGAACAGGATGGATGAGAGCAACTTACCAGTGATACCAATCGTCGCAGTCATCACAACCTATCATTGGACTGCCATCATCTGGCTTGTTACAGCCAGGACAGATCCAGATCTGGTTACCCCACTCATCTCGGATCTGGTGGAAAGGAAAGGAAAGTTTAGTTGGTTTTCAGGGCTGAGCAGGCAGCAAAATTTACTTCTTTAAAAAAAAAAAAAAAAAA